>JNEY01000157.1:0-11561 GCA_020875895.1 Aphelenchus avenae | reverse complement strand
GGTTGACGCTTGTTTTCCGCCGCCGACGATATGTAATTATCGCACCGGAGGCGACGTCCACCGGCGCTCTCTAATCCTCTTCTGATTTGAGCTGTACTCGAGTCCGCTAGTCACACTTCTGTCTTCCTGAGGCAGTGTCGCGCTAAATGCACCGCGTCCGCTACAGCGACGATGCCGACGCTTCGAGTCCTGCGTACCTCCAGGTAGCTGCGAATTGCGACCGGAAATCGAGCCTGAAGTCGTCGACGGAACCTCCAAACGGTGAGGTCGCCCGAAGCCATGACGCCGAACCTGCTGCGCAAGCAGCAGCCGCAGCGGCGACGCAGCGCTATTCCCGCTCCCGGTCTCGCTCTCCATTCTCCTTCCGACAGTTCAACCGAAACTGCTCATACTTTTCCCGCCGGGAGTCTGCCTTCTTGCAGGAGTTGGCGGCTACTTCCCCGCAGCAAAGAAACTGGCGCGGTATCCTGACCGCGTTACTGGTGATCTTTATCATGTGCTCAATCATATTCATCGCTGTGCTCATCTTGACGCCACGTAAGTTTTAACAACAGAGGCTTTAAACTCGTAATAATCCGGATTTCATGTGATTTTCGCGATGGAATGTCATGGGGTTCCAGCTCTTAGAAAACCAACGAGATGGGACTACAACTGATCATTCACATATGTAGAAACTTTAAAAAAGTAAACATCGGAGCATAAGCATAAAAGAGAACGTTCTATGGGTTCCTTAGTGAAACATGTATGTCTGTGCTTGAAAATAAAAGCAACAAAACGGTTCCGGAGGTCGCGAAAAATATTAGTTTTGATTTTAAAAAACACGTCATTTAGTCAACGCCGACGCTGACGGACCCACGAAGCCTTTTACGTTAAAGGATGTAGTGTCACTAAATTTCCTCAGCCCCATCGAATCCATTGACTGGCTGGAAGACGGACGTGTGGTCGTCAAATACGATGATCAGGTCCAGTTTCTGGACGTGAGTACCAGCCCACCGACGAATAAAACAATCGTCGATTCGGAGGCGCTGGTAAGCCATGGTCCGAACGTCCAATGCTGACAGCGTGCTTTTAGTTTCGCTATGGAAAAGTTCAGGCGATCAGTGTGTCCAGTACTGGAAAGTACATCGCATCAGCCTATGCAGGAAGTCGCAAGTTCCCGAAACCTACCTACAGAATCTTCAATACCGATACGTCGTAAGTTAGCACAGAAATACAGTTGGTTAAAGTCATTTGCCCATCTCTCAGAACATTCGACAACGTCGGCCCCAAGAAAACGGGTGAGGAAGCGGTGAAGGTGATCGCATGGAACCCGAAAGGCGAAGACTTTGTAAGTTGTAACGATAGCTCTTTTGACGCGTAAAGCGTGTCGCTCAATACCGACCTTGTTTGTTCGCAAACGAAAATTCGAAAGTAAACAACAAAGGGCAAATGCGTCGACTCCAATTAGTCCTTCACTAACTAACACCAGAGCCGGAGCAGTTACTCCCGTTCTTTTTCAATATCGTTGCAGCTAACAGCAGTACCAGTACAGAAAGTTATTGTAGGCGTTTGTCCACGAGAACGACATCTACTACCAGCCCAACCCGGAGTCCGAATCGCGACGGGTTACCTCGGATGCAGCCACCGACTTCGACATTCTCAACGGTGTCGCGGACTGGCTGTACGAGGAGGAGATCCTGCCCAGGCCAGGACTATGTGGTGGTCCAAGGACGGTGGACTGCTTGCCTACCTAACCATCGACAATCGGAACGTACCGCATGCGGACATCACCTTCTACAGCGGCCGGCAGTATCCGGGACATGCGCCGCAGTCCTATCCGAAAGCTGGTTCATTGGAGCTACCGAAAGTCACTATGAGCATCTACCGGAAGAGCGACGGTCAGCTTAAGAAGCTGAATGTTACGGTGGAACCAAAGTGCGACCTAACTGCATGAATGCGTCCCGTATGCAGATTTTAGTATGCGAACGTACATGTTCTCAGCGTCGTGGGTGGTGCTGCACGGCAAGCAGGTTCTCGTCGTGGTGTGGTCGAACCGATACCAGAACGCAGTCACAATCTCATTGTGTACCTTCGAGAGCGGTACATGTGTACCGGTATGCTAGTTGTACAAACGCTCAAGTGTGAGATGTCCGTTCCAGAACTTCGTGCAAAAGTACGCGTTCGGTGACCTACGCTTGTGGGCGGAACCGGAAGACTTCGATGTTCGGTACCATACAGACGACGCATACTTTGTTCTTCTGCCACATCGCCGCCCTAACAACGACGTGTACACTCAGATTGCAAGGATAACCGTGACGGTATAGGTTCACTCAGAGGACTGGAAATACAATCCCGTTATTCAGCCTGACCTTCGGACTGGACGTGAAACATTCGTCCCGATGGGCGACTACGACGTGGAGAAGGTCAACCATTACGACGCTTCGAACAATAAAATGTAAGCGTCATTTTTTAGAGTATATCGGAGTCACGGTGACTTCCATTAACTGCCCACGGTTATTTAGCTACTTCACCGCAGCTGCTCCGAAGCCGTCCCAGCGTCACCTGTTCGCCACCACGGCAAGCTCGGTAAGTCATCGCTGAAAGGAGCTAGCGTACATAGGTGTATGGGATTCTTAGACTCCCGGATCTCCTCTCGTTGCGGAGTGCGTTGCATGTAGCATCTCAGAGAACTGCTCCTACCAAGACACAACGTTTTCTCCGGATGGCGCTCACTTTTACATGAACTGCAAAGGACCGGGCATTCCTCGGGTCGTGCTTGGATCGGTGGAGAATAACTTCACAACAAGTAAATTATCGCGAGTAATGAATGGCTTCGGCAAAACAATGCAAGACCCCCGTTTTATCGCAATTTTAGTTTCATCGGATGAGTCACCTCTAAGGCCAAACACGGCGCTTCAACAAGCGGTGAAGACGTACCTGTTCCCCCAGGTTCTTCACGAGAATATCACGCTTCCCAACGGCTTCGGTAGGCATTCTCGTGTGTTACCCGGATAGAGGACCCTCTTTTAGTGAGCTATGTAAAGCTTATGCTGCCACATAATCTCAAACAGCACGCAACCGAGCGTCGATATCCGCTACTTGTGGATGTGTAAGTATCGAGCCTACAAACATAACGTTCAGTTATTTCTTGCCTGACGCGCCAATTCTAGGTATGCTGGCCCTGGCACGCAGAAAGCTACGGAGGAATGGCTTTCGTCCAACGTTGACATCTACTTCACGTCGGGTCGGCAGTACGTCATCGCACTCATTGACGGACGTGGCTCCGGCTACCGTGGTTGGCGCAACAAGCAGCCTCTTTATGGCAACCTGGGCACTGTGGAAGTTGAGGATCAAATAGAGACAGTCAAGTAAGAGTGGTAGTAGTGGTCTGGCATCATGACTAGGGACTGATTATTTCAGGGCTCTACTAAAGAGGCACAACTTCCTCGACAAAAAGCGCGTCGGTCTCTGGGGATGGGTAAGCGATCGCATGAGTGTTTCCTGTAGACATACACTCCTTACAGTCGTATGGCGGATTCGTTGCTGCTCGCGCTATCCAGATGAGTGGTAACAGCACCTTCAAGTGTGCAGCCAGCGTTGCGCCAGTGTCGAACTTCAAGTACTATGGTCAGTGATTACGCCCAGTTGTTTGTGGTCCTTGCTATAGTTTCGAAGTGCAAACGTGCTTGTTTAGATGCCACCTATACCGAGCGGTACATGGGTGAAGCGAGCATGGACGCGTACGAGAGAACGGACCTAACGAGGAACGTCAGTGTGTTCCAAAATGTTTCATTGTTCTTAGCACACGGAACTGCTGACGGTATGTTCTCCGAACTTAGCTACCGTATTGGTTCTAACATAAGACGAGCTCTAATAGAAGACGAGCCCTAATAGAAGACGAGGGCCAAAAATTTCAAAGTTGGCTTGTCACAGACACATGTTTAAAATACGTTTTGGATCATAACTATTCATTCTAGACGAGAACTTTTTGCCAGTAAAATTTTCGAAAATTTTTGCTATTTCCATAGGGGGGACCCTTTACGCCCTGTCACGAAAACATCGAAAATTTGACCATCGAAAAATAGAAGACATCGTCTTATATTAGAACCAATACGGTATATGTCTGATCGTCGGTTTTCTACGCATCCATGTCTATGTTTAGACAACGTGCACTTCCAAAATGCCGCCGAATTCAACCGAGCGCTCACAGCCGGCGGTATTCAATACGACTTCCACGTAAGTTAGGTTCTGACGACGGGACGGTTCTTCCTTACTGCGCATCCACTCAATGCTTTAGATGTACACGGATGACTCGCACTCGCTGGTATCCTCGCGATGGCACCTGTACAATGCTCTTTCCAGGTTCTTCGAGAAATGTTTCGCGTAGCTAGTGCCTTCTAGATTCCCGTAATCAAGTGATATTTCTGTACAAACTAACAAAATTCTAAATGGTCTCCTTTTTTGTTCATGTTGTATCCTTCCGCAACAACTAGCGCTACGCCATGTGATAGTCGTTTGCCAAACACATTCCACCTTGTGGTGTGCGTGTATCTCATGCCAAAATGGGTAATAAAAAGTTGTCACGACAGTCGAGTAGGTAAATAATTTATTAGCAAAGGACCTTGACAAGAGTTAAGACCGTGATATGCAAGTGTTCGTCACGAGGATGCATCACTGAAAGCACTTTGGAGGACTAAGAGTTGAATCCCTTAGCGGCAAGGAACTGAAGGTGTAGTAACTCTGTCTGCTGCCGGTAGGTATCTGACACGACCCTAGCCACATCTGATATGTTTTCGGTGATAGTGGCACACATGCGCGTAAACGCTTTGGTGGCCTCGAGTTTCTCCATTAACAGTCTTCGGCGCAGCGTACGCATTGTCACGTAAGGAGCGGTTCCTTCTTCGCGGGTTTTAGGGCGGCTTGGTCTGCTTTTGCCGGAGCTCGATGCTTCACCATTGCTGAGGAACGACTGATTAGCAGTAGCGTCTGCCATGGACGGTATAGCTGCATCAGTTTGCTCCGACGGCGGTCGCACTGGTAGTAGCGTGGAAGAGGTGGACGGATTCTAAAATGCAGCTTATCCTTCAAACATCTTGACATTCCGTTCATGTTTTTCATCGTGCTCTACGACTGCCACTCTTCAATCAACTTCCTACGACTAAAGAGACGCTATGTGCTCATTACGTGCCTGTGTCGAAAGCCCTTGCAGCATCGGAAAGAGCCTCAAGTCGGTCGGCGTTGCGCGATTCAACGGCATAGTGGCTTGAGTTGCAGCACGAAGGAGCGTTGCCGTGTTCGCATCAAAGCACGCTTCGAGTAGTGCAGCCGTCGAAGCGAACGGGTTGGGTTGTAGTGCTAGGCTGGCAGGCATCTCGGATGCCTTCGATGTAGATGCTAAGTCGGCCGCGGTACCGTTCGATGCTTCCGCACCGTTGGCATTGCTGTAGGACGAGCCGGAAGTGGAGGAATTCTCTTCACAGTCGAGTACATCGATTTCCTCGGACTGTCCATCGTCAAGATCGAATTTTGGTTCGACCTTAAGTTTCATGAATAAAACCCAGATAATAGTACGCTTGAACATACGCTACTACTGCCGGAGGCGACGTCTACTTCCCATGAACCCGTACACGATAGTTGGGTGCTCATCATAGCTTCCATCATAACTCGAATATGCTCGGGTGGAGCCCGTTGACCTGCTTGGCTTGTCTTCTCTTCATTGATTTGGCTCTGTATTCCCATATTCAACCCGCATGGAATCGGGGCTTCATTACCTGTTGTAGAAGGAAGTACTTCCGCGCCTCCTTCTTCATATCCCTCAGTTTCTGCTCGACGTACTTCCTTGAGCGATTGGCCACCCCAAACTTCGAGGACACCTCTGCAGCCACGACCTCCAGCAGGTTCTGCCGCAAGAAGCGGCCGCCATTTACAGTGTTGGCAAGCTTCGCCTCAAGGATGCCTCGGTGTTCGAGGTACTTTTGCGCGATGAACACGGCTTCATCTTCGGAGGTCCTTGGCGCAAGCTGACGACGCTTATCGAAGACGGTGTGAACACTGTCCGTATCACGTTCCGGTTCAATCTTCGCACCACTTTGTGGTTCGGTCTTCATTGAGGAAGGTCCTGAAAATGGCTACGTAGTGACCCTATCCGCCACCTTTAAAAAAACTTCACAAGACACGCAAAGCGACGCGCGATAGCTGGCAGTGGGTCAGTTCGCGAAATGACGGAGGAGGAGGAGGGGACTGAGGGAGTTTCCCTCACCCACGAATTCACCGTCGCGGAATCGCCGACCGTCCAGCACAGACCGTCGCGGCGCGCGCCCGACGATTCGTGCTATTCCCGCAAATAGCCTTTCTCATCGCTTCTCAGGGAGAGCTCTCCCACTTGTCAGCTGAGTGTCGCGTCTTTGCACACTCGGCTGGCCCAATTTCCCAGCCGCCGCCCGGCGTACCGTGTCAGCGGGATTTCGGCGATTCATCGCGCTCTTTTGTCCATCGCGCGCTCGACCTTCCCGCGCACGGCTGCGCAAACCTCACCGGACGCTGGCTATCCGCAAACAATCGGTCGCCGCCGGCCCGCCACACAACCTCATTGCCCTCATGCACTACCCGGTCAAGTCGCGGTACCACCTTTCAACCGAAATTAGTACCCAATCGGGCGCGCGGGATAGCACTGTCATCGCTTGCGAAACCGGGGACCTCTACGCATATATGGGCACCGCGGCATGCGGTCCAGCTTTTAAAACGCTAAGGCCAACATGATACAGCTAACGCCAGAAATACAAATGCAGCATCAAATTACAAGTCCATCTTATTCTACAGAAGCAGCACAACAGCAGTTGTCGATATTGCCTCATTTAGATACTCGATATCGCTTCACGCTACATCCTCCGGTTTTCTCATCAAAAACCTTCCCATGGGACGGACGCATTTGCGAAGCGCACGGGCAATTAAGAGGTCAGATATTTCTGCGCCTTTGATGAGCAGCAACGGACGTCCGGCAAAAAAGGAGTGCGACATTGTTTCTCGGTAATGGTGCTATAGTCTAGTAGGGTCGGGGTAACTAAGGGCTATGAGATGAAAGCAGTGACTTAAAGACCTACCTGGTTCTATTAGTAAATGAGCTCTCCAGCAATGGTGATCCACAATGCACAGAACAATGCTGGTGCAGGACCGGAGGGCACTCGCAGCAGGCGGACTATCTCCTGCTAGTGGTCGCGGCTTCCCCACACTTCTCTTATTGCACCATTTTCTTCGTCCCGCCGAAGCGCGCTTTCTCCTGTTTCGGAGGATGGAGGAGGAGGTGGTTGCATGCAGAAACAAGTTCGCCGCGCGGCTTCGGCTGGGAGTCCGCAGCGCTGCGGGCGGCTTTCACATCCGGGAGGCTATCGCGGGAGTCGCCTTCGGAGCGCTAGGAAGGCAAGAAGCGCTACCGTCGTCAGCGTCGACGTGGTCGCCGGTCCACCCCAGGGTGAGACAAGGAATCCCACGCTGTGCGCGACGCTCCCATTATGCGTTTGATGACACAAAGCTGCGTTTGGAGAGACGCTTCGAAATAGCCGATCCGCTGCGATAACGCGCTTAATCGCTGTCGTTTTTCCCGCAGCACAGGGAGAACGAGTTGCTGACCACTCGGGGCTATTGACTCACGAAACGGTCGCCAGCCCGTAGAAGGATAGTCGTAAGACGATTGTCCTATGAAGTGCTCGACAAAATAAGTGCTCCTGCCAGCCGACCAAAGAGTAACCCGCAGAAAATGGCAAGCCGGAAAATGCCATTGCAAGTCAACGAAGCAAAAATTGCCGCGGTCTCGTCGGTGCCGAGACCCGCCATGTGTGGGAGTTGTGCGCTGCTTGTGCCCGTTTCGCCATTCCCGCGAGTGAGACGCATGCGGATGTCGGCTCCCACTTGGAAGGGAAAATTGCCGAGTTGCATGACACACACACGTATTTCACCAGGCTAGTTAATCGGGTGTCCAGCCTGAAAACAGCGGAAAAGTGCCGCCCATGCAAAGGTCCGGAAAGAGACTGATGGATTACACTCTAACATACCAACTACACTGCTAGACCCCCTGAAAAGAAGCAGCAACCAACATGCCAAAAAATGAGTCACGTAGCTAGCGGTCCTCTTTAAGGTGTACACAGCTAGGTATTTTGGTGGGCAAAACGACCTATGGCAACTGCACAACTTTGGCAACTACTCTTCATTCAGCGGTAAATTGTCCGCGGCATATAAGCGTTAGCCCAGCGTCCTGGCTTCTTTCGAATGCGTACAGAACTCGGTTTGCCCTATATCGAGTGGGGTAATACGGATATCCCATGCCTAGAAGCCTCACATTGCACTTGCAACTTTATTTGATTACACTCCGTCCAGGTTCGATGGGCTAGACACGTCCGCCAGTCGGTCACCTGTTTTTGTTCAACGCTAGACGTCAAACTGTAAACAAACGTGATCAGGAAGTTGCGTGGCAGAATTACATGTCGGTGTTTTGTTTGTCTCTTTATGACACGGTTATCGTCGTAGAACGCTAGACAAGTATCCCACAACAGCGACATCGTCACCGGTCGCTTGACGCAGCAGCTGGTCGCTGCGGGCAGTTTCGACGAACCTCCCGAACACTATCGAGCCAGGTGGAATCGCGCTTTCTGCCGATACTGCTCGAGGGGACATTGGCCCGTTCATCCGGTTTTCGGGGCGTCAAGAAGCCCACGTGTGCTAACACCTATCCAACGTACGTTTGGTTCATACTGATCGGGCAACTGATAACGAGAACGTTTTTTTCAGCGGAGAACGGGCGTTAACGATTCGTCTCACGCTAGACCCAACAGTAATAGTGTCTTTCACACGATCTCCGGCTTCGAACTAAACTAACGGGGTCAAAATGGCGAGCCCGAGGACTCGGCGTGTTTTAAAGGACTTGCGACCACGCGACGAGAACAATGTAAGTGACATTAGTGCGTTAACGAGAGCGCCTACCACCAAGTCGATGAAGTAAAAACGATGAGCTTAAAGTTCTTGTTCCAGTTCTGCTTCGAATGCGGCGCGAGTAACCCGCAGTGGGCATCGGTGTCGTATGGAATCTGGATATGCCTGGAATGCTCCGGAAAGCATCGTGGTCTCGGCGTCCACTTGAGGTTAGCTAACTGGGTTTCCTGTCGTCGAACTTTGACTGATTTTAGCTTTGTTCGCTCGATAACGATGGACAAGTGGAAGGACGCCGAGCTGGAGAAGATGAAGTCGGGCGGCAACAAGAAGGCACAGGACTTCCTGGAGTCACAGCCTGACTTCAACCCGAATTGGTCGATTCAAGACAAGTACAATTCGAAAGCGGCTGCACTATTGCGGGACAAGGTACCGTACCGTGGACAGCTTAGCTCCTTGAACCTTAGGTCCTTGCACGCATGTGGAGGTAACGAGCCCACCTTTAGGTCAGCACGGAAGCCGAAGGCAAAGCGTGGTCCTGCGAGACGTCGTCTGCAAGGAACTACCAGCCGACATCGTTCGGATCTACAAGCTATGGCTCATCTTCGAGGAATAGCTCCAACTCACGGCTAGCGTCGACTAATAACGACTATTCTGGCGGCGCAGAAGGAGGCTTTCAGAACTCGTCCGATTGGAACAACAGCGGACAGGGGTGCGTCTGACTACACTTAAAATTATGTTTTACACTCTGCTTTCGCCTTGGCGAATAAGTTTATTGATCTTGCAGAGACTCACGATACCAGGGCTTCGGCAATCCGGCGTACCAAAACCGGCAGGACAACAGCCAGCCGGATCTGCTTAGCGGTGCAATGACGTCACTCTCACTGGTACCATCGTCCACGTGAATTACTCGAAGCAATGTCTTCTAGGGTTGGAATGTGCTGAGTAAAAGTGCTACGACGGCGGCGGGATATGCGAAGGATATCACTTCACAAGCAGCTGCTAAGACGGCTGAGCTCGGTGGGACGGTGACCGAAAAGGTAAGCCCTAGTCATGAAAACGATAAACAACCTACGAGCTGTCTATTTACGTGCTGGTTTGATCGATTAAGCAAAGGCTAAAAGTAGCCTTGGCGTGCCACAGAGTGCCGTGCTCATCCTCTGCTTTAGATGAACGAAGGCGGGCTGCTGGGAGGTCTTGGCTCTATTGCCTCGAGGGCAACCGAGGTCGGCTCGAAGTCCTGGGGAGGCCTGTCGCAATTTGTAAAGTCTCCGTCGCTGCAAGGCTTCGGATCCTTTTCGAAAAGGTACGTATGCCGCCGTATAGCGCTATAGTCTTTCGCTGTTACGGTTTAGCCAGTACGAAGACTTGGGCACTCCGGATGGTGAGAAGTCGGGCCTGGCTAGCCAGCAGAACTCTGGGTTAGCCAGTAACTATCACAGCGAGAAGGACTCCTACAGCTCATTGTACGTGTTTCAGTAAAAAACGCCGAACTTCCTTTTCTTTCTAGAAACGATTTCTACGAGGTGCCGAAGGAAGAAGCATCGCCGCAGGTCAAGCGGGAAAAGTCACCGAGGCCTAAGAAAGAAAGTACGCAACCTGAGCACCTAACTTTTACACATTCACATTTCTCCATTCTCTAGAATCTACCCGGTCAGAACGGCCACCGAAGGCAGCCAAAGAGCCGAAGCCAGCGATACAGAAACAAGATACGCCTCCGCTTATTTCGTTCGACCTTGGCGACGATGCGCTGCCGCCAGCAGCGGCGAGCGCAGCACCGACAAAGACCGTGCGGTCCAAGGCAGCTCAGTCCTCGAAAGCGAATACCGAGGAGCAGAAGAAGAAGGAATGGGACGATGACGCGTGGGACTTGCTGAACCAGTGATCGACTGTCTTTGCCACTCTTCTGAGATTCTTCCATCTTTCACAAGCGTACCGATGCTTTCCGCGCATGGTCAACCCATTCCAGTTCCACGCCAACCGGAGTGATGTGCACTCTCTCGACCGATTCTGTCTGTCCCGTCTCTCCCCTTCAGTGACCCGTTTCTGACTTTCTTTGCTAAAGCTAAATTATTCTCAATCCAAATAAAATCCCTTCGGGTGTAGCAACACAACAAGCGAACGTTAGCTCGAAAAGGCGTTGTAGAACCTGCTAACTTATGTTTGTGGTAGCTGTGACCTGCTGCATGTGTTTGACGGCACACATAACTACATTACCTCGCATAGTGAGACGGCTATCACGCAAAGTCTGTGTTTAATTATGAGTTTGTTCAGGATGGTCCATGTCGATGAATCCGATGCATGTGGAAATCACGCACAATCTTCCGCTATTTCGACGCATAAGGCCGAACGACAGACGCTGCGGGTCATGTTCTCGACCGTCAAGGTGTACCACTTCGAACGTGCGCAAGGCTCCGAGACCGTGCCGACCGCAGGCGCACAGTCGTTGGGCATGACATGGGCTCACCACACACTGGAGACCTTCAGCCTCGACGAAGACGGTGTCGCTACCAAAGGCAGGAAGAGCCTGGATGAGATCAGTGAGCACTTTCGGCGACTAATGCTGACGGACGCTGGCGTCCAAGCCGATCCGAGTGAGGCCGTCGAGAACGACCAGATTCGCGAAAGTCGCCGCAACGTTGGCTGCTCCTGTGCGGACGGGA
>JNEY01000156.1:280087-291963 GCA_020875895.1 Aphelenchus avenae | reverse complement strand
TGAGGGAACTTCCCGTGCTATCCTGCCGACGTTGAAGACCCTACCGCTATGCCTAAGCTATGGATTTGTAGAGCAAAATTAGCCGTGTGAACTGACCAGCCTCTAAGGCTTTAGTTGCCTGTCTAGCCTAAGGACGCTCGCTCTTTTGGGAATTTTCTTAGGACGTTGTTGGCAAATGTATTCGAAAACGCTTTGTTTTAGGATACGTTTTTGGGGCTCGCATTTTAGGACCGCTCTTTCATCTTAGGACACGCTTGTATGGCTTATAGTGGCCCTAAGTATAATCCCAAGATCTAGTTTTCCATAATAACGTGTTCTAAAAGCGCTCTCCTCAAGAATTTTAGTAAAAGTAAGCGTGTCCTAATGGTCGCCCTAAAAGATAGTCCTAAAGTATGTCTTAATATGTATGCCCTGAATACTGTTCTAAGGTCTGGCCCTAAAGAAAGTGGACACGGTCCAAGCATCCTAATGCGCCTAAGCGAAGTAACGCTGCATACAATACCTAACACTTTCGCATTTAGAACCAGGAGCTCATCGCGAACGTGGAGAAGCTGGTGCCGCAGGAGGCCGTGGACGAGATCACGCGCTTCGGCATGTCCGAGCCGCACGTCATCGCGGCGATCCTCGGCGGCACCGTCGCGCAGGAGGCCATCAAGCTCGCCACGCATCAGTACGTGCCGGTGGATAACGGGCTCGTCTACGACGGTCACTCGCAGTGCGCCACCGCCTTCCGCATATGACCTGCCAAAGCGTCAGCTATACCCGTGTTTGACTTGTTTATCTGTTGCTCGACTAGTGACGACGCGTATGGATTCCCAGTGGTCAACTATGGGTCTGTGGAATAAACGTTTCGACGATACGCTGGGGTATTACCTATCCTTTATTCGCTTTATCAGCGCTCGGTGCCGATACTATTCGTTCCTTCGACGTTCTCAGAGCAGTGCATTTGTCCTTCTGTTTTCTAGTGCTTGCGTGGTTTCCATGATGCTTTTCAAAGGTGCCCCTTTTTCAAGAATAGTTGGGATACATAGAATGACACAAACTTGAAATGTTCGAGAAGCAGTTACGTTTGTGTGGTACAGCCCCCAGGTGTTTTGAAGGATGCGTTGCAGCAAAACTTAAGTGACTGCCTGTGCATATCAGTCGGTTCGTTTGTGGTAATGCCCATGACAATGCACAAATCATGGTTGGGGTGATTGCCTCTTTGCACTTGGCTTGAAAGAGTTTGCACATGACTCAGCTGTCCCAAGCAAATCCTTCTCGCAATGCGACGCATTCCAGAACAGTCACTCAACTCAGTATGCTAATTTTGTTGTCGCAAGCAAAGAGAGCGAGTTGATTCCGCCCCAGTCCTTCCTGACCGGGTGTGTTTAACGCTCTGTTGGCTTGACAACCAAGCGGCTTACGCATACGTTCCTCCACTTTTCGCGCACTCATAATTATCCGCTTTCCGCTCGTTTCTCCGTAAGTAGGGGCATCCGTATGCGCAAGCGAGTGCTTTTATAAGTGGCGAGTGAATGGAGTGATTCATACTTATCTGGGTCGCGAACGCGTGAAGCACTAACCTCGCTATAGGGGAGAGAGGTGTTTTGCTTGCGCCAGTGTTCTGAATACTTTCCTTTCTTTCCCTTAACTTTTCCTTGCAAACTGAGCTGGCCATGTAGGATATAGGTAGGCTTCAAACCCGCAAGATCTGTACCAGTTACCGGGTGGGGGGGGGGGCTTCGCAAGGCGCAAGGAACAGACGTGAAACATGACAGTCTGTCGGTCACATTTTCTGGGGAAGCATTGGATCGTGGCCAAAAGAGTATCGCCTGCTACGGCCTAAGTGCGACGCGTTCTTTCGGGAAACGCTAGGTCTAAATGGCTTACTTAGGGATGCATTATTTAAGGCGCCTAAAAGAGTTGCGAGAGGTACGCGGTACGAATGAAGGACTGCACATGCCTATTGCGCAATGGCTATTAAAAGACCTTGCAGTGCAGCTTCCTAAAGGTTTTTCTATAACCACGACGGAAAGACCGGTCGTTCTTTCCCGGTCTTCCAGACAATATTCCGCCTCTCCGATACTCTTTCTAGCGCTAGCTGGCCGAAATTAAATGATAGTAATTAAGGCTTAGTGAGGAGGCACGCAAGCGCACGCCAGCCATTTTTACCCCTTCCAGAAACGTCGCCCGAGCCTCACTTGTTTACGAGTAAGCGCCCCGGCCGACTCATTCCACCCCTCAGCGTCGTATCGACCCGGCCTTACGCTGACGTGGAAGGCAAAGGATCCGAGTGCGGGTTGTTTTCCGAATAAAGTGACAACACAGCGTGTCGGAATGAGCAATTTTGTGTCGTGCTATGACTAAGAATTGGTTTCTGCTTTGAGAATGACAGTCGTTGTCCCACGTCCTTCTTCTCCCCTGTTCCGATCTTTTTTAGAACGTTGAAAGTCTTTTATCTTCCCGTATAACGATCCGATTTGACCGAGGTAGCGCAGAATGAATTGTACGTTCGTTGGTACAGCGGTCCCAGAAGGTCGCTCGCGAAGGTGTCGATGCTTATGGCTCGTCTTGTGGCCCAATATTACCCGTGCACGTTTGACACAGTGGATACGTTTGGTGCACTTGGGACACATTGACTCGTGATAGGCCGTCCGGCGGTGCAGTCTTAATCTAGGCCCTCTAAGATTGACCTTCTTCACGAGCCTAGCCCCTTGGTTAAAGGACCAACTTTGCAACTCGCAGCCCGCCTTCACTCATAAACAGCTGGTCATCATGCATATCTATGCTGTCCGGTTGCCCGACATCATCACAGTTCTTATCTAGACCCCTTCAATCGATTTTCACGACAATGTCCGACGCTGCCGCTGCGGTCGAGAACCTTCCGGAGGCGCAGGAGGGCGAGGCGGGCGTCTTCGCCGTGATTCCGAACACCGACTGTCCGCATTTGGAGAAGGTGAGTGGTGCCGGGCAGCACATTACCTTCTGCTACGCACGTGTTTAGGTGGGTGCCGTGCCGGAGGAGGGCATCAGTGTGGCGACGCCATGCAGCGTCTGCTCGGCTGGCGAGGAGAACTGGGTCTGCCTCACCTGCTACAAGGTACGCTTGACCCGTCAGGGGCGCGAGAAGTCCCTTTTGAACGTGCAAACCCTAATGGACGCCCAAGTATGCATCACAGACAATAATCGTCCCAAAACCCTGCTAGCTTGTGAGTCTAGTAACTTTAGGTTTGTCGGGAAAGCCCCTTTTTCCGGTGCAAGTCCCATTGTCATTCTTCTCGGTACCATGGCACTCTACGCTAATCGGTGTACGATCAGCAGTGTCCACCCTTTCTTAGCTTGAACGGCATCCACTCTAAGGGCTCCTAAACCCGCACAGATAATCAAACTTTTGCATAACATTGTAATCTATAGCCCGCTCATAAGAGTTGCCTGGCTATCCTACGGTGGGGTCCAAAACCGGTCAAAGGCAAATCCTCACCGAGAACTTGCAAATCTTTTATAAACCCTGCAAAACGTATCATGGCAAGGCATTTCCTAGAGCGACAATGCTTATACTTTGCAGACATGTCGTGCTCCTGCCTAGACACTGGACCATGCGAAGCATTGCTTGGGCCACTCCCCACGTTAAGAATCCTTCTTACTATCCTCTAAGGCATTCGTCAGTCACATCTGGCTTATGCCATGCCACCTTATTGTCTCGGTCTAAGCTTCGCTTGTTCAGGTGCACTGCGGCCGCTACGTGAACCAGCACGCGATGGCGCACTTCGAGGCGGAGGGCCACCCGCTCGCGGTGAGCTTCGCCGACATCTCGGCCTGGTGCTACGAGTGCAACGCTTACATCCACAATGACGCGCTCAAGGCGGCCAAGAACGCGGTGCACCGCTCGAAGTTCGGCGAGGGCATCCCGGCCGAGTCGCAGTAACGCCTCTACGATGACGAAGAAAACGAACCGTGCTTCCCAGAAATATTCGCGACGCTATTTATTTCACGATCACAAGGTTGAGGCTATGCTGACAGTTGATAAAGCTTTCTGATTTAGCGGAGCTTTCTGATTTAGCGGTTCTGGTGCGCAAATGGCTTCTCATTAGCAAATACAAGCTAGCAAGAAGGCTAGGCAGAAAGATAGTCGGATATATTTTGTGTTTGTGGAGTCATAAAGCGCCTGGGACTACACCTATTTTTCGGTATCGGTATTTTTGAGATAAAGCCGATTTGAAAGCAGCTAATGCCTGCGTACCGTCGGGCCAATGCAGAGGCTCTTTTTAGGTCGCTGAACTTTTAAGCAAACCTGGGTTAGAACGCTGAAGACTGAACCGCGTAATAACGTCGAATTACTCAGTAAGCTTTCCGGCTTTTCAAGCATTCAAGCGTGAAGCGGAATCACGCTTGAAACGGCCATGAATTACGAGCCATTTGTGCACTGAAAATGTCCTTTACTCTTACAAGACGCACCCAATGATATCTGGTTGACGATGATTTTCAGAGTGGGTGCAATCTTTGGTCGGTCATTCCGCAGAGAGTGAGCACGCGCTTAAGTTTGAACGTCAGCCGTAGAGAATGGGGAGGCGCATGGCGCACAGCCAGCGAGAGAGAGCGCGTATTATTTCGCGTCTGCTTCCCGGGCGGACCCCACCCTGGTCGCCCATCCGGCTTCTCGGCCCGGTATATAAGCGATGCGCGCTTTGAAGAGAATGGCCCCCGAAAGGGGGCCAGACGACGTCGGTCCGATCCTTGATCCTTGACCGGCGTCGACAATCACCCTGCACCTTCAACTTCAAGTCTCCGCGCTTTGCCAACGCCGGTCCGAATTCCTTGACCGGCAAGGCTTTTTTTGGACTGCTACAGATACTCGTTTCTGTTGCAAAATTGTTTGTTGATCCATATTCTTTGTGTATGTAGTACACTTGATTTAAAAGTTCACAAATTTGGGTGATCGGAAAAAGAAGGGAAAACTAAGCCTGGATTCGAGGCAAGACCGGAGTCTGCCGAGCATGTGCTTGAAAAGGAACGCGTAGTGAGCAAGCCGTTCTATATTCTGAAGGCGTTCAAACGAAAGGCGTCCATGGGTTTGAGTCAAGAGAACTTGTTTTGCTACGTTGTTCCCAAAAGAAGTTCCAGCGTGTTCATTCTCGATCCGCGTAACATACTTTAGAACAATTGCACGGGCACATGTGCAACGTGAATACCAATCCCTCGCGGGGTGATGATGGACAAAACGGAGAAGTGATTGTCCCCAGTGCTGGGGCTATTCTCGCAGACTGAAATGTTCGCAATAGGGCAAGTCGTTTAGTGCATTTATGGTGTGATGAAACTTTTATTCGTCCATGCGCCTAATGGAGCGTAGGGTGATTCAGAGTGTACCAGACTTCGGCACTTGCCTGTGAGTCCCACTGACAGCGATACTGAACGGGACATCCTTGACGGAAAAGATGATTTTTCCGAGCCGTTACCTTTTCCATACATAACACGGCGCGGAATAATAGTATAACCGCATTAGAATTAGTGTTCGGAACCCGCTCAAGAAAACGGGTCGTTTCCGGTCCCATCATCCGTCCTGAACGTGAGCGGTGAACGGTACGGGGAGGCGGTGGACGGGGACAGTGAGCGGCACGGAAAGGGTCACAGAACAGCACCGTTCCCGTGCCCTTTATTTTAATGAGGGGGACGTTTAGGGGAAGAAAATGTTTTACCAACTATGAACTTTAAATGAAAAATGGATACTTTTGCTTAATCCTTCTCACCGTTCGTTCCCATGTTGTAGTACTTGCACTGGGAAACCTTGCAAAGGCAATGGTTTAAATAGAGTATATGAAGAAAATTCGTGGTGAAATGGGTCTTTTTCTTGAATTTTTCGTAACCGAGGACGAGGACGGAAACGGACCGTTCTTTTTGAACGGGACCGGAGAACTGCAGAGGGAGGGGATGAACCGAGACGGTGAACGGCACGGTGAGGAGGTTCGCGCGATGCGCACTCTGAAGTGAATGTCCCCCCTCCCTTTGGGGAGGGGGAGGTTACCACCCTCCCCCTCCCTCTGCGAATAAAGCCGGTCCGAATTCCTTGACCAGCAAGTTGGAACATAAATACCCGCTCTCGTTGCAGACATTTTTGTTGAGCCTTAGGGCTTTTTTAGCGCTTTTGCACTTATTTCACTTGAATCCAGGTGAAGTAATTCTGATTCTGATGCTCGAACCTTCTTTGAACTCACAGTGGATACAGTGTGAGGTCACGAAAATGTTCACAGCTTTCACAAAGTTGGGGGACGGTCCTAAAAAGGCCGTTTGATACTCACATAAGTATTTTCTGGACGCTCCCGTACCGCAGTACCGGGCGTCATGGTCCAACGTCTAGAACAATTTGAGAAGTTGGTCTTTTTTTCCAAATATAGTTGCACTTTGAAACATATTGCATTTAAGAGGAACTTGTCCAGCGGATCAACACACGCTCATGTAGATGACCTGACAGTAGGAGCCCTTCCGTGAAGTTGGCGTGAGACGCTCGTAGCCCCGAGTTGTGGCACCGCTGTGGCTGCGTCTCAACAGCGCCTGCAAGGTGTTAAGAATTGACGCGAAGGCGGAAATGAGCCTGGAATAAAGGCGATAGCAGAGCTTGTGGAGCATGTCGAGCCTGAAAGGTAAGTGCAGACAATAAGGAACACGTAGTGAGCAAGTCATTTTAGACCCCCGAT
The DNA here is from genome assembly GCA_020875895.1 of Aphelenchus avenae. Lineage (NCBI taxonomy): Eukaryota > Metazoa > Nematoda > Chromadorea > Rhabditida > Aphelenchidae > Aphelenchus > Aphelenchus avenae. The sequence continues at coordinate 285,292 of JNEY01000156.1, read as the reverse complement.
TCGTTCGAACGAGGTCAACGCGAACGTTTTGGAACAAGAGAGAAGTTCGATGTGTTGGCAAAAACACAATACTTTTGAGGCACTGACAGCCCTAGCCAGCGCGACGGACACGATAATCTCTGCGTATCATGCGATCAAAACTTGTGGTTAATCCTTGTAAAACTCCACGTGGCTCGCAAATAATCCCAGCTGTTTATAGCAAACAGGAGTTCACCGAGTGGACCCTCTGATCGCTAAGCATGGCCATATTTAACGGGGAGAGTAGAGCCTTTTTACCGATTTTAGGGGTCCACCCGAGTAGACGACCTCCACCACCCCCCCCCCCCCATCATGGAATCCTAAAGACGGCCCTGTCGCTCGGTACCGTGTTTCCGATCCTGGTGTTCTTCGGACTCTCCGTCTCCCTGTATACCCACATAAATGCTAGAACGTGCTTCGGTAACGCACGCCGTGTACCGATTTACGCGGCCTGCTTTTGCTAAACAGCGAAACTTTGATAAAAATTTAAGAGGTCCGAAATCGGGTTCGGAAATTCGGTCCATTCGGCTTCGATCCAAGGACTGCGTTATCGCCAAAATTTGCAGTGCACAGAATGGATCATCAAATCGGCGAAGTTTTGTAGTCAACTTTCATTCCGTTCTTCGTTAAAAGCTCCGTATGTTAGGCAAAACCTACCTAAACTACTATTACTACTACTACTACTAAACATAAACTGCTTGTGGGGGTCTGCGTTCCCACGAAGTAAAGATCACACTTCCTTTTTAGTTTTTATTAGAGGTCCTATAAGGAACCCTATACTGGAAGATGTGGACTCTCAGAAGTAATCGTTGCGCTTCGACCCCATAAGATTCCCCCCATCCCCCAAAGGAGGTTCAACTCGATTTCCCCTAGGAATTCGATTGTGGCGCCTACGACAGGCTTTCTTTCGCTGATTTGTCGTGCCCGTTCTCGCTAAATTTCGCTAAATTCGTTTACATTTCCGACTTTATCTGTACAGAATTTCCGGATGTCCCTAGTCCGTAAGTTCTTTGAGAAACGGAACAGGGCTGGGCACTTTTTTCGCAGACCGAGATCGAGACCCGAGACTTAGAAATTCCGAGACCGAGACCCGAGACTAACCCCCCTGATCCGAGACTAAAACGAGACCCGAGACCGCCCAGCCCTGAAACGGAACGTGGATTTTGGATCCAGACTCGGGGGCTTTTGTCGCGTTCTCGCCTGTTCCGCCTTCGGATTAGTTAGAACTTAACGGAGGTGCCAAAGAACATCAGGCTGTGTAGCCTACGCTCTGGACGTCGATGCACCTGACTTTGCTCCATGTCGGCAGTCCTTACGGATTGTCACTGAACCGCAGGAGACCGTTGACGTTGCATCCTTGGGTCGTTTTTACAGTCGACTGAGTAGCGCAGCGCTAGTAGCGTTGAGTGGTAACGTCGGAAACGAGCCATGAACTCGCTCTTACTGAAAAACGAAAGCAACAAAGAGATACAGCAGGAAGACCGCTTAACAGAAAATGCGACTACCTATATCGTGAATTAACGAAGGACTTTAACTTGCACATAGTATTCTTCGGACGCTAAGCGGGCTTTTTATGCTATTGCAACACTCGACGACGTCCGTACGAAGAGCACGCATGCAATCTTCCGAGATGCAGTCCAAACCATCTGACATCATTGCCGACGCTCTTCATGTTACGACAAAGTCAGACGGAACAAAGTACAAACCGGTTTGGGATCGAACAAACAAATTTTGACTGTATGCCGATGTTATTTTTATTGTTACTCAAAAGTTCGAAAATGTCCAAAGGTCACCTGCAAAACATTGCCAAAAAAAACAAGGTAGACTGTCGCTAATTTGACGTAAACGTTACAACCGGAGCGATCATGCTTGCAAAGAAAGGTCGCACGCGATCAGATGCACGTATTGTTTCCCCCACTCCATCACTGTTTCCCTTTCGCATCACCTTCGCCACCTTCAGGCGGGCGGGCGGGTGACGTTGTTGATCCTTGCTTGGGGTCAACACCCGCACGAGTGTAAACTCTGCGCAGCATCGCGCAACGTCTGGAAAAAGGCGGACTGTTTACAAACTTTGTGCGCCGCAAGGCAAAACCTTACTCTTTTCTGGCCACCTGAAGCGGTATAAATATGGCCGTTTTAAACCGCAGAACCCAAGTCAACAAACCGTTAAACCTTCTTCCACTTTCACTTCGCCTTCAAAACAACGCCAATATGTCGTCAACACCATCGTTTGTCCTAGTCGCTATTGTCGTCCTAGCCCTATTGAATGTGGCCCTGTCGATGCCAGCGCCGTTCTTCAACGATGACGGCGACATGGGAATGGGCTCGGAGCTCGCTAGCGTTCTGAGAGTGCGCCGAAATGCGGCTTCTTCGATGATCGGTAAGTGCCTTATGCCATCTAACAAGCCATAGCCTTTGCTCGGTTATAAATTCATGCCCCCCGTGCCCTTTTCGAGCGTTGGTTGATGTTGGAGGCTGAAAAAGCGGTGCTAGCCATATTGTGCTAACTTGAATGTTACAGGATGGGGACCGAACTGGGGCTCGCCGGCGTTCATGCCCTTCAATCTCTACCCATTCGCCTACCGCCGTTGAGCGACACCGCCGTTCATTTTTTGTTCAGTCCTTCAGTGCTTGCCATTCATTTGCATTTGTAGCCTTTTCAATGATCTCAGTGTACAAATGTCTGCCAACACGATAAAGTTTGAAGAATAAAGTTTCATACTCAATGACCTTGTATCCAACCATGTGGTAAAATCCCGCTTTTGGGTAACGTGTTTTGGGTCACGGCTAAAATTTCAAAATCTGTTTTGGGTCACAGCGTTTTAGGTCACCGGTTTTGGGTCACCTCATTTGGGTCACTGGTTTTGGGTCACGAAAATAATAAGCAAATTCGAATGACCTAGATCTATCCGAGAGAATCCTGCATAGGTAAATAACGACTTGTTGTCGTGACCGGCGCAAAAGCAGCACATGGACAAAAGAAACAAATTAAATCGGGGCCACGTAAAAGGGTACCGCTGGCACAGCCAAACTAAACAGGCATAACGAGTTGAAGCGGCAATAATGAGGACATCTATGTCGCCAATTGGTACTGGATGAGGGCGAGCGCATTTGCCATCGCAGCTCGATTGCGTTGTGCTGGCGGAAGGGCGACGTATTCTTCGACAAGCGCTTTAATGTGGGCATCACCGACCAGGGCGCCGCCAATTTTGAACGCGATAACGACGTAATGGATGCTTCAACGCTTGTGAAAAACGCTTGAAGTTGTAACTTGTGTCGGGGAAATGAAACTATGAATAGGTCTTTAATTTTTTCCGTGATCCAAAACCAGTTACCCAAAACCGGTGACTCAAAACCAGTTACCAAAAACCGGTGACCCAAAACAAATTTTAAAATTTTAGCCGTGACCCAAAACACGTGACCCAAAACCGGTGACCCAAAACACTAGTAGCCAACCATGCAAAGGGGGCGCACATCCGGCCCCGGCCCGGCTCGGGGGCCGTCCTCGGGAATAGCCGAATCTGAAGCGTACTCAATTTATACCGGTCGCTAACAACGATAAAGTCAATTGGAAAAATGCGTCAAAAGTCATCGAAAGCTGTCTACGGTGACGAGCTTTATACTCGGGAAATGAAAATGGCTTAGCGCAGTGTGCAAAATTCGACACGGGGGCCGAGGCCGAAGTCAGGCCCCGGCCCCGACCGCCTTACATGGTTGGTTGTTTCGACAGAGTATAATATAGCGGCCGGCGGGCTGTTCGGCCGGCATCTGAATCTGCCAAGATGAGAATCAGCAAGTGCCTGCGCAAGATTACTTATGAGCATATCTCACTGTCTCTGCTCGAATAGCGCTCGTCCCGACAAGTAATTGCGTTAAGTAAAGTAATTGCCACTCCGTTCCTCTGGCGTTCTGTTTCCGTCGCAGAGGAGCATCTTACGAAGTTTGTACTGCTCCTGCTCCTGGTACCCGGAAAAGGAAAGGTACACTGTCAGGCGCTCGGTGTCCGCCCCTTCTTCCCGTCATAGTTGGCGACAATGCTTTGTCTTGCTTTCTCGTGTGTAAACTGCAGGCTGCCGGGCATTTCCGTCCCCAGGACAACTCCGTCCCAGGACAACTCCGTCCTCGGACAACTCCTTCCCCGTGAAACTACAAAAATAGCTCCTGCCGCCTTGCATTGCCTGTTCGTTGCCGTGCTTGCATTGTTTATTCGACACAATACTCATCCAATACTAGAGTCCAAAAGCATTAAGTTGGCTAATCGGATAGTCGATAATGTTTCTGCACTATTACGGCTTCACGAAGTCGCACTTTCCGGCGTCCCTAAGCCCGAGCCTAAGCCATAATCTGTACATCCTAAGCCTCAGCCAAAGTGTGCCGGCGCGAAGCGTGCGTGTGGTGGGTGGGTGAAGTAACACGGACTAAGCTCCCTGTGCCTAGTATTGGGTGAGTATCGGGTGCAATGAATGGTTTTATAACGCAAAAAAAATTATGGGGACGGAGTTGTCCGGGACGGAGATGTCCGGGGATGGAATTGTCGCGCACCGAAACTGCAGAAATCTGTAGTTAGCCACCGTACACGAGTGGCTATAAGAGGGAACGGTGAATTTCAGGCTGGGGCCCAACTGGAGCTTGCAAAATTAGCCTTCAGCAATTACGATCTCAACCGGCTACGTGTTTGCTGAGATGGCGAAGCATTTTCATCATAAAAGCTTTTTCGAGAAAGTCTGCAGTGTCATACACATTCTCGAAGCGCTTTGACACGCTGCTTGCCAATGTCGGTTTGCCTGATCAATGACGTACCTGGGACCCCTCGGGGGGGGGGCGCACCCAAGGGGGGACCCTTACCTATTTTATCGGCGCCAGCCTTCGGCCGGCGCCGAAAACATGCCTTGGTCCCCCTTTTGGTGCTTTTTTTGAAGTGTCCTAATTTTGTCCTACTAGTTGTTTTAAATAGTGTTTTTAGTATATTTAAACCTAAACCGGCCAGCCAACGACAATTTCGGGCTCCTCTGGCAAAAAGTCGTCAAAAAATGGGAGCTTTTTTTAACCAAAATAGCCCGCCGCAGGCCCCGCCAGAGCGATTTTTGCTGTTGTTGAGCAAAATTATTCGGAAATTCATTCTAGTCGTTTGTGATTACCTTAATTTTCTGAAATAGAAATTATTTGCCTTGGTCCCCCCCCCCCCCC
>JNEY01000156.1:231717-246866 GCA_020875895.1 Aphelenchus avenae | reverse complement strand
CAGCTCATGTTCCGCTTCGAATACGACGCGCAGCTCGCGTACGAGAGCGGGAAGCAGATCCCGCCGCAGCAGCAGGTACCCACCCCCCACCTGCCCCAGCCTGTCTATTCTCGCATATTCAGGTCGGCACCTCGGCGAGCTTCGCGAACAGTCCGGTCGACGCGTGGGGCATGAACGGCATCGCCGACGACGGCAATAGCATGGAGGCCCTCAACGGCGACCCAATGCTCAGCTCCACCGCGTCCAACACCAACTGAACTCCACAATTTCATTTTTGTTTATGCATGCATGTTCTTTGTCTTCTCTGAGCAGGGTAAACCAATCATCACTTATGATTTGATTGTGAACGGGTGTGAGTGCGGACTGTGACTGTGGCTGAAACTGCGACAGTCGGGAAACTGCGACAGTTTCAGCGTCAGCCACACTTTTCGGCTTGATTGTGAACAAAAGTGTGGCTTTTTGCGAACTGCGGCTGAAACTGCGACAGTCAAAAGTGCGGCAGTCGGTGATTGTGAACGCAGCTTAAGGTTCAAGTTATTATGTTATTTGATCATGCTTTTGGATCCTCTCGTGACGCTTCGTGCTTCTTTCTTTCTTCTGCTATATTTTCATTTATCTGCAATCCTTCACAGGCAGCTTAACCTACCACGTCCGTAAGCGAGTCATTGTTCACCAGCTGGTAGCCGCCACCGTCGTCCACAACACTGGTTACGAACCACAGTCGAACGACTGCCGCTAGGAGTGGAACGGAGAACATCAAGACGAGTATGACACCGAACAGTCGCCCATGCCAGATCTGAACTTTACGAGTTGTGGTATGCGAGAATCAGAGACTGTCCGTCCGGGGCTCAGTCCGGGGCCGATCCGACTCTGATCTGATACCAAAATTTAAAGACGGTTCCGATTATCGCATTCATTCTCGCAAAATGATCGTTACTCGACGCCGTTTAAGCCTACGAACATGCGACATTGACTGAACCGCGTATCGAATGGAATCAGTGGAAACAATCATTCCGACAGGTTCCGATTAAAGGAAATGACCCATACTCTATGTTGATTTCGTCCAGCTAAGTCTATAAGGTCTTTTAATGCCCGCGCGACGTACGTTTTCGTGCCTCGTCGGATGCCGAATAGCGGTGTAGCGATTCAACGCGATCGCCATGTGGCTCAGGAACTGGAAGAACTGGAAGTAAGCGGTGCCGAAGAAGAGAAGTGGCCCGACGGGTTCGACAATCGTCGACGGAATGATGTTGTACTGCGGCAGCCGGATGAGGTATTGGACCTGAACGCCATCTAGACATGTCCGTAGTCGGAGCGCCTTCCTCCTGCAGGAGTTTCACACCGGCTCTTCTTGGACCTCGAACCAGGCGAGGTTTTACGACCATCAAAATTGCGATCGCTTAGAAAATCGGAAAAAAGTCAGCAATGGCACAACGTCACTTGCGTTCTAAAGCCAAAACCATGGAGCACTGTCCTACGTTTGTGGACGCAAGATAGGCACCGTGATTATTACGCTCCTCTAAGGCCCGCAGAACCGTTTTAAAGGGAGAAAAGGGAAGTGATGACTTTCGTTGTGAAACGGCGAGATTTCCTCTAGTACAAGTTATGTTTTTACGGTCTTTTTCCATTTCACCGAAAACTGTTCGATTTTTTTGCCGAATTGCCAGAATGAAGACAGGGCATCCGACCAAAGTCTTTTCCGGTTTTCGTTTTTTTGGTAAAGAAAGCTGGAAAGAATTACCCCTATTCTGCTCCAGAGGTGGAACCCTTGTAAGATTTCATTCGGCCTATCGTCCTCACCAGCAAAGGTTTGTCATTTTTTGATTGTAAAGCTTCTGGCCAAGAGAAACGTACCGTTAAATAATCCGCCAAATCGGCGACGCTCTGGAGGAGATAGATGACAAAGAAGGCGTTCCGGTACTGTTTCGGACCGACGAAAATCTGACATGCTATGAAGGCAGTGACGCTCAAGTGGAACAGAATCAGAAGAAACTCCAGCGCTATGCTGAGCGCGACGTAGGCGGGCAACATTCGTACCTAAACAGCTTTTTGAAAGAATTTTACTTGGATGCTAATTGGTCAGGTACGACGAAAACGTGTGCTAAGACGGCACGCAAATACCAAACGCTATAACATTATGACTTGGCGAAATATCGGGCAATACCATATCGGGCAACGGTGAGTGAGCGATCAGCCGGACCACCTGGCCAAATGGCACGTAAAATACATTGACATTTTAAGCATCGTAACGTGACTAATGAAACCTAGTGCGCTGCATGAGTGACTAAACGATCCTGATCACAGTGAGCTCATACTGGAATTGCTGAATGACCTTGTCCTCACTGGCGCCATCTAGAAATCAGTGAGCGATGCAGAGGGCCGTTGCTGCCTTTCCTAATCGATTGCATTGCCAGATAATTGCCCGGCCCGACCAAGAACCGCAGGAACTTGATAACGCTATAGCAGCATGCCAAAGACGAAAGGCACGAACAGACATTCCGGTATTACTGCGCGGAATTAGCGAACGTTCTACTCTACAATGGTGTCACGCTACGCACGGCTCGATGTAGGCTAGGCTACGAGAATGAGCTTGCGTCCGCTTATCAAACATGACCCCTATAAAGTATTTCAGAGACCAAGACTTCGGCACGAGCTAAGCCAGACTAAAGATGTTGCAAAAAAGAGCTATTCAAAAAATGTAACGGCCCATTGCTTAAGAAAGCTGAAAGGCGAAGAACTTAAGTACCCAAACGATTTACTGCGCTTGGTTCGCAGAGCATGCGAAGTGAGTATCGTTGATGAGGTAATAGTATTTGAGTAACAACGCCTTCTATGCATGCTCGCGAATACACTACTTCTAGCTTCAAACTGAATTAGCGCCATTTCCGCAGCAGGTGTCGAACGTCGTTACACATGATCAGCTCTAAAAGGTTGGCTCTAGGCGTATGAAAGCGGAACAAGAACGGATTTGATCGAATGAAAAATGACACGGCCACGTGGCAAATGAGAACAGAGGCCATCGATAGGTAGTTTACGGATAATTCCATAGCTTCTGCCCTTTAACCACGTCGACTTGCGTAACGCAAAAAAGGTCGGCACGTTTTTTAGGTCTTACTACCTGCACTCTTGCATGCGCTAAGGCGCTGCAGCGACGCCAGGGGCTCTGAAGCCCAAGAGACTCTTTTTGTCGACCTTCTGCGTTGGAGTATGTAACATCATTTCAGCACGCCACGCGTGCATACGTACTCTGTTCCATCTGGTATGCAGTCTACAACGGAACATTAAGTTCTCTGCATGCGGTACCTACCGCTTTTTCGATGGAAACTCTACCTTGGCACACTAACATGCAGCTCGCTGGACACAGGAATGCAGTTGTGCAGAGCTAACTTGCGTGCTAACGAGATGAAAATGTTTAGTACGCATGAGTGCATTCATGCCTACGCATTGCTTTACATGATCACCGAATTTGCATGCGACGCGAACGCTCCGGCTTAATGCGCTTGGCATCCTGACTGTGGGCACTCGAATTCCACAGTCGTACCAAAAACGTGGCCCGTTTGGTACAAATACGTGCGATACCGTGATACTCATGACAGCATGCAAGCATGACCCGAGCATAACATGCCTGCGTATACTATTACCTATTCCTGCTCTGATACCCCCCCCCACCCCCATCCCGCAAATGTCTACTCAGATGGCGAGAGCGGTAGCTTTCCAGTATATAAGTATTAGGTGAAATGTGTTAATTTAATAAAGCCAATATGGCTAATGGCAGTATATTTTTTCTTCTTCTGCGAATTCGACTACCTAAATTTACCCGTGATGCCATCGCCAGGATTAACTACTCCCTTCTTTGTTTAGACCAAAATCCTGTTAGGGCCTTTTGTTCGCCGGGAAAATGCGTGACACAGCGACTCGTAACGTCCTGCACACCTTTAAAGGATTTCAGGAAAACAACGCATATTTGACGCGACTACCATTCAGTTCTTCCCTTTATTTTTTCGTACCAGGACCCTGAAGCCCTCCTCATCCGAATCTTCCGAATGCCCTTAGTCAACAGTACTCGTCTGCATTACTCGGTAGGTATGCGATAAATACGCCACGCGTAGCGATTACTTCAAAGAATTCGGGCTTAGTGAATATGCTCTTTGTTGAGGTAAAGGACACCGGACATACGCGTTTCCTCATTCCACAAATACGCTTTTGTGCCTCGGCGTTAATCAGAAGTCGAAAGATTAGCGACTATAAAACGAGTGTCCGTTAGTGTCAAGCTGTAACTCACGGTTATTCGGCGGTCACCTAAACGGTCAAAACGAACTGCGATGGCTCGTTGTGGCACAGCCCTTGTCCTACTCATAGTTCAGGCGCTCGTTCTCCACGGAAGCTGCTTAGCGTTGAAGTTCCCAGTGAGGCTTCTGAAGTAAGTATTTTTCAACTTGCATCGGATGGTTGTCAATGGGATGGGTCGCGGCATCCCGACTAAAGTGCTTCGAACTTGTTTGTTATACGAAACAAAAACAAAATGGCTATTAAATACGTCGATCAGCGTATTATTTTAATACTATAGTTTTCCACATTTTTTCAGACTTTCAACTTCAAAAATACGGAAATTTGCTGTTTACTTTAGGAGTATTACTGTGCGTTTCGATGCTTTTTTGTAAACGAAGTCGTTTTCCTAGGGATGGTTAGACACTTTTCTGGGGACATTATGCGAAAATTTTGGGGTTAGTTTACAAGGGCCAACTTGAAGTACAGCCTGGGATCCTCGGTCGTCAACCAAGAAAGCGTTCTTTTTAGCCGACCGTTAGCACCGTCACAGTACGATGACTTCGATGCCGCTATATTGCCAATGGCGAACGCGAGGACGGCTGATAAAAGGAGCCCTCTGGACGACATGATGATGAAGAAGAGCCTCTTCGACCAAATGTCTGCGTCGAACTTCGGCTTCGGCCCGCGACGCTTCTTCTTCCGCCGGGCGGACAAGCTCGTCGTCGGATGAGTGCCGAGGCCAAAGAGGCCAAACTATTCGGATATGTACATTAAAGCCGTTGAAGCCTCCTAACACTCGTGATGGATGCGTCTCGTAGAACATGCGAGAACCGCAAGCGTCCTTCGATTTCGGTGGAACTAAACTCGCTAGGACTGGACGGTAGTGACTCGTCAGACGGAGACGTCGAGCAGCTCAGCACTGAGGTAATAATGGACAGCTAATTTAGGTGCATCTTCCGCCGTCATCGGCGGTACTTAATCCTGAACAACACTATGCCTTTGGGGTCGTCACTGACGATGGTCCAGCCCCAAATGATCTGAGGCAGGCGGTCTGACGTATGGACCGAAACCGTCTGTCTGCATTAGAATGTCATTCAATACAAACAAAGAAGAATAGCTTTACAACTTTCTTTTACTTATATGCATATGCTTATCGATATCGCTCTCTGTTCGGTTGGCAAGATGAACCAGGTCATGTTCGACATAATTCCTTTGGTGGAACCAGCATCTTTATCCTCGAGAAACCATTAAAACGGCAATTTACCGTTCGTGACATCGAGCACATTGACGCGCCAGGGAACGGAGCACATGCGTGTAGGCTAATTTTGGCAGTTGTACGTGACTTTAGCTCGAGAAAAATGCTCGGCAGAGTCCTGTGCATCTAAACTGGTAAACACCTACACTGGAACATGACACTATATTTAGCGCAAAAAAAACTCAACAACCGTTTCTAGTATAATTATGCAGTTTGGAGTATGGTCGGTATAATAGACTAGGGTCATCCGACACTTGTCTACCAAACCGACCATACACACTTCCATAGTCGACGGTAAGGGGGGAACGACGAAAATATTAAAAAATCTCTATTTTCAAAGGTGCTCTTATTTGGCTGCAGTAGACCATATTTAGTGCAGAATAAGCTTTACATCCCGTTTTGAGCATAACTAAGCATTTAAAGAATGGTCGGTTTGGTAGACAGTTACCCATGAATACTTAACCGATTTCGCTTCCCGGTCGACTGGCAGGATTCAAGGCGATACTTTTCGACCTTTTTGGGGCGCCGAACCGGCATCTCTGTCCTCGACATAACCATTAAAAACGCGTATTTCACCGCTTGTATTATTTAAATAAGTGACTAAGTCCTCTCGACTTTACGTACATAGAAGCGACAGGGACACTGGCACGTGGTTCCAGGCTCATTTTCCGTTTTCTACGTGAGTTTTACCCTAAAAAAATGCTAGACATGATACGCATGCAAGTTGTGCCCAGTTTGTGCTCATCAAACGTGGGCCCACTGCGGTCGCCCTTTTGCTGAGGCCACGTGCGGGAATTTTGCGCACGTCGGAAAGGGAACAAGAGAGTGCCGTGCGACACACGCAGCACTCTCTTCACCTCTCGACGACGCGAAATGATGTCCGCTCGGATTAGCACCGGCCACGCTTTCCGCGAGCCGGCCACCACGCATCGCACGCACTGCGTGCACGCCGTAGTTTGTTTGATCCTGACCAACCACTTCCGGTTGTCTGAGCGCTCGTCCATTTAGTTTGCCGAATGCGCCCGAGTCGACTTTATCTTGTTCCGGCTCGGCGGGAATTAGCGCATTCTTCTAAGATTCTTCTTCGAACATGTCGGTGATGAGGCTAGCGCTTGTGGCTGTCAGTTTTCTGGCTGTATTTGTGCACACAAATGGGTACAAATTCCTGGTCTACAGCCCTACGCATGGCAAGGGACACATGTTCTTCATGGGCCGAATCGCGGACATTCTCGTTCAAGGCGGCCATGAAGTGGTATGTATTGTGAATATACTTCAGGAAACTCTGAACATCAAGATCATTCCACTAGCTAAGCTCCAAAATCCTCCGTCTCGACATCCAAAAGTTCCCTTTCTTGGGCTTAAGGTGTACTCATTTTTGCATTTAGCCTTCTAGAGTGACAGTGAAAGTGTCCTTTCGACCCAAATAGTGAGCCGGAGGTTCAGCCAAAAGAGATTGGGGCGCCCTGTTTCTGGAGCTCAAATGAAGGAACTATGCCACGCAGTTGATTAGGTATTCAACACTTTACAGCCTCCTTCGTTATTCAGAGTGATGAAGCCGCTTTAGCTAGTTTACCAACCGACATTCCACGACCAGTTCGAGAATGTGACGAGCACAAAGCTAGCGAGAGTCGTCAAGCGAGCGCGTGATTTCCACGTTCCGCCGGACGCCATGGACGCTATGAACAATGCTTGGGGAGGGATGTCCAATGGAGCACCGCCAATCGCGCTTGTGAGTTTATGGCTTGGAAATCCTCCCGCTATGTGTTATATTCCGCTTTTTAGCTGATGACCCTGCTCGACACGCTGAGAGAAGCCTGCGACCGTAAGTGTGAGAACTGAGCTAGCTTCGCTCAACTGTTTTTCTGCAGATCACCTGAGCGACAACGCCACAATGGAGATGCTAAAAGCGGAGAAGTTCGATTTGGCGATCGGTGAAGTGGCGATGGACTCGTGCTTCCTCGGCATCGTCCGGCGTATCGGCGTCCAGAAGCACATCAGCGTCGCCACGACTGGTCTGACGCCGGGCATGTCATCCCTCGGCGTCCCAGCACTTCCTAGCTTGGAGCCGTTCCTGCCGGAGATGATGCCCAATATGACCTACCTGGAGCGGTTCATGAACTACCTGGCGGTCACTGCTGTCGACTTCTTCCTGGGCGACTTGATGTTGAAAGCGCCGGAGAAGGTTATGCGGAAGCACTTGGGTGACGAAACATTTGACGTCAAGGTGAGCCAGCGTGTTTCAATATGTATTTTGGGTCGTTGGGGTCAAGCTTCTGGAGAGCTAGCTTGAAGCCGATATCCGCACTAGAGACGGACCAAATCATATCAGAACTGGCTTCTTACGCTGGGCATTACTGGAATCGGGGATCAGCGAATTTTGGGCAAATTAGGTAACCGAAAATTTGACAAATTTAGTGTAACTTTGCTCTAGCGGCGCCAGCGGCGGGCTGTGGCCGTTTTACCACGAAACGCCTGCCCCACTCGTAGGATGCTGGCGCCGTAAAAACTGATGGCACTTTGAAGAATCGGAATCGGCAACATATGCCGGCGTTTGAGAATCAGAATCAGAAGCTTTCCCAGATCTAATCGTAACTTACCCTGACGGTTAAAGCAGCTCTCCACAAATTTAAAGTCCGTCTTTGCTACTGACGTACGCTGGCCTGCTGTCAGGCAAACGCATGAAATGCCCGATATCATGCTTGTTTCAGGAAGAAATTGCTCGGAGCTCGTACTTCTTCGTCAACACGGACGAGCACATCAGCTTTCCGAAGATCACTTCCCACAAACTTGTCTATGCCGGTGGCATCGGAATGCCCAAAGGAGCACCACTCGACCAGGTAACCAGGAAACCCATAGACCGTTGGAAGGGCACCACTGTCTTAGAAATTCGAAGAAATCATGGAGTCCTCCAAGGAGGGCGTCGTCCTCGTCTCATTCGGCACCATGGCTAAGAGCAGTCTTATGCCGAACGCAACAAAGCAAGCGTTCCTCGACGCATTTGCGCAGTTCCCGAACATTACTTTCCTGTGGAAGTACGAGACGCCGGAGGACGGCATTGCAGACGCTCACCCAAACGTGGTCCTGGTGAAGTGGCAACCGCAGATCAGCCTCTTAGGTAAGGTCATCTGTGGAAGTGGCAACCTTTCGTCGCTTTCGACAAAGCGTTCCTGAAGGCTTCAATGTCGAAGACTCATCGCTGTATTTCATTGACAGTGTGAGCCTTATGTGGAATCTAACGCTCGTAGGCTTAAAATCAATTCGAACAAAGAGTTAAAACGTGCTTTACCTGTTCCCGTTATTGAACGGAGGGCACAAAATGTTCCTCGAGACCCGCCATCTGGCGTTGCTACTGGCATTTCCTGCAGTGGCGTACCGACAGTGGGGGCAGGGGGGGGGACATGCCCCCCTAAATTTCGGAGGGCACGAAAAGTAGCAAAGGGGACCCTTATGTTCGCGGCGCCGCGAAAAATATGGTAAGGGAGTACCAAGGGGCATTTTTTCGGCGGACAGGATCTCCCCCCCCCCCTAGACCCTTGGCCCCCTAAAATCGGATCCTCGGTACGCCACTGATTTCCTGCCTACCAGGTTTCAAGCACGGTACCTTCTGATGCACGGGCGTGCTTTGCCTAAATTACTGAACTGGCTAGAACTAAAGAAGATACCAGCGGTAGGTCTTCGGGGACTTTACTTGGAAACCCTCTACCCAATTCGGGCCTTTGTCCGGTTAAGCCTTCTAAACCCAGTCGACGCTCCGGCTCCCCTAGTTTTAATGCCGGACCTTGCACCTAACAAGCGTTAACTTGTTACTTCTGTAGGCCATCCCCGTCTGCTGGCATTCATCACTCACGCTGGAATGAACAGCTTCATCGAAGCGACGAGCAAAGGTGTGCCGCTAATTTGCGTGCCGCTATTCGGCGATCAGATGATGAATATCGGCATCGCTACATGGAGAAACCTTGGCGTCTTCGTAAGGAAGGAGGAGATATCTTCGGAAAATCTGGTCGCAGCTCTACGGAAGGTGCTCTACGACGATCCAAGGTAAACGCTTGCTGAAGCGCGGGAAAGTGTGGGGAATGGCCTATTCGGAAATCGTTAAGACCTTGTGAATCAAAACAGTGCTGACAAAACGTCCTTGAAAAAAGTTCAGGTCGTGCTTTCCAGCTATTCTCTGTTGTTTGCGCCATAAATGGTGTACGGCGCATACTGCCGATTTTAGCGAGCCACAAGTAAGATGCGAATAAAAAACGATTTTCGCTTTTCAGCACTCCAAGATTTCAGAGGTTCAGGACAAAAAGGGCGATTTTAGAATTCAAAATAAATATTCGGAATTTAGGTGTTGCACTAGGTGAAACGGCCTGATATTAGGTGCCGCAAGCGCACATTTTCAACAAATTTGTTCAGTTTCTAACTAAGGTTTTATTTTGTCCGTCTGCCACCGTCATTTATCATAAGAAATCCGCCGGCGATAGCTGCCATTCCTCTCGTACAGCTTACTAGTTCAGAATTCGGCACAAAGTTGATAGCCTTCAGGTGTACCTCTGGTATGGAAAGGAAGGGCGTGTGAGTGGGTCAACAAATCGCCCGTAACTGATTCCGAGGTTTCGGGTCCCTTCCCTATGCGATTCGGCGTTCTATGGGTTATGGGTCTATATTGCCCTCTGTTGTCAGCTTTCCTTAGGCTAGCATCTCTAGTGAGCGCTCCAGTAGAGCAGAGTAATCGGACCTATATAAAGGGAGCAGTACAAGAGAGGCGCCGTTGGGAACACTAGAAGAATGCAAGGACCGAATGAACGGTCTTTGACGGTTTAGCATTCGACAAAGCGCGAAGGAGCTTTCAAGGATGATCGCGAAGAAGCCGCTTTCGCCGGACGAGCGCATCCTCAAGTACACCGAGATGGCCGCCGAATTCGACGTCGCCGAGAACCTGGACATTTACGGTCGTCGTCTGAACTTCTTTCAGTACTACTCCCTCGACGTGATACTACCGATTCTCATTGTCTTAGCTTTAGTAGCGATCGCTATGGCTTTCGGCCTGTACAAATGCTGCGGGTGCGTCGCGAAAGCGGTGCGCAAACGAAGATACGAAAAGGTGGAATAAATTTCTTGAAAACTGGTAGTGGCCGCGATGTAGGCCGCTAGCAAAGGTTCTCGAAAAGCGGGCGGAATCAAAGATCGAGTAGAGCTTTATGCCTGGACGACCAATAACCTTCTACGGACAGGCAGGGCTGCTCTGTTCCTTATACGGATAGGCACACCCTCGAATAATTCATTACGTCGGAAATAAATCATGTGTTTGAAGACCTTCCGAAATCAAAACGATATAACTGAATTTCAACCTTATTTGTCCCCCTCCCCTGTGAAGTTTGTAGAAATCCAACCTTAAAGGAATAAGGCACTTTGCAGTCAACGCTTACAAAGTTTAATTAAGTTTACAAAGTAGTCCTTTCCATGGTTCACTAGAAGCCTCTCACCCAGGTGAGATTTTTATGAAATTTATGAAACGTCCTTTATAGTGTGTTTGCGTTTGCATTTGCTACCTGTTTAGGCGAGATGTCGCTGGTAGAACAAGTTGAGAACGTCAGGATCCAAGCAATCAAACTCTTGAACCATACGGACGCCTACGAAATGGCGACGACGATGTCGGCTAACGTCGCGAACATATTGAGGTTGCTCGACACCCTCGGGACGTTGTTTAGAAACGGAACAGTGGCAACGTACATGTGTATGGTGGGTCCGCGTCTAATTCTAACTTAAAGTGGATTTACTGAATTAGCTTGTAGTGAGTTTTCAGTACTTCATTCGTGTCAGCGAACTTGCCTCTATTAGACCTGCTCCTCTAACAGGGCGCCTACCCCAAAAATTACAGCTGCATTGGAGGTGTTTGTACGCGTCTATGGTAAAGTTCCCACTAATTTGGGGTAAATTTCCCACTAATTTTTTGTTCCCACTAAAAAGGGTAAGTTTCCCACTAATTTCCCGTTCCCACTAAAAAGGTAAATGTCCCACAAAAAATTTCTTCCCACTAATTTGGGGTAAATTTCCCACTAGTTTTTTATTCCCACTAATAAGTGTAAATTTCCCACTAATTCCTGGTTCCCACTAATTTATTTCTCCCACTAATTCGCGGTTAATGTCCCACTAATTTGGTGTTATTTTGCCCACATTTCCTCGGTTGGCGTTGAGTTTATTGATCGGTTGTGTCTTCTTACTTTGAGTCAGCCAGCCACAGGTCTATCCCCTGTATGCAGGGGATGCTCGCTTCACTCGCACCCCCTTCCGCACGGGGTGATCGTTGAACTTAGCTGACTAGATAACAGGACTGGGCTAGAGGGATGCCGGCGCCTGCGGCTCCGCGTAGCTATGTCTAAGCCTAAGCTTAATCCGGTTTAGCTGGTGCGTTTCAGGACTTTCTGTGGGTAACAAACTAAGCCGGCAGCGCTAGTAGGGTTGAGCTGAGTATGCGAATGGCTGCTTATGTCGATGCATTTTGATGCGAAATTTGAAGTCCGGTATAAACCAAAAGAATAGTGGGAAAAATACCCGGAATTAGTGGGAGAAAAATATTAGTGGGAAAAATACCCCAAATTGGTGGGAGAAAAATATTAATGGGAAAAATACCCCAAATTAGTGGGAGAAAAATATTAGTGGGGCCAAAAATTCAGTGGGAGAAAAACCCAAATTAGTGGGAAATTAACGCCAAATTAGTGGGATGGAAAAATTAGTGGGAACGAAAAATTAGTGGGAAAATTACACCAAATTAGTGGGACGCGTACCCTTCCCCGTGTTTGTACCGTAAAAACTCTAACATAAGAGCATCTCTAGCATATGAAGACCTCTAACTGGCGCGGTTCCTGTGATACAAAATGTTATTCCAACATGGTCTGGAAAAATCGCCATTTTGGGGGCCTGAGCCACTTATAGGGGGGGGGGGCAAAGAGGGACTTCATCGAAAACACATGTACAACTTGTTACTTGACCTTTGAAGAGCTACGAATGATACCAAACTCGAGGGAAGTTGAGGAAAATTTTGTTAGGGACACCAGAGCCTATCACTTTTCTATGGATGTATTCATTTTGCGCAACTGAATTTGCCATTACGCTACTTACACTACTTGACTTACAAGCAGCCTAAAAAAAATTTTGAACAGTAACTGGCATAGTGTGCTTCAGGAAGACGGACAAAGACAGTGCAACATCTACGCACTACCGAACGGATCAATGCCGCTTAAGGAAAGCATTATCGAGCTAATGTCTGACGTATTCAACATTATGGAACTCAAATACGGTAAATCCAAAATGGCAGCGACAGAACTAGTCAATAGCTGGCTACCTTCACGTGAGGGCGACGATCCACTTCTGCACGAGTTCTTCCGGTCCATGCTTTCAGGGATCAAAGAGGATTTCTTTGAGGTAGGAGGTTTCGATAACGCTAGTTTGCCGTTAGGGAGCGTCCAGAGATTGCAGATTGCGGCGCACAGATCCCCCCACTGTCATAAGCCTGGCGTCAAACGCTTGACTCTTAGCACACCATCGTCTTGATGCAGCCAAAAAAGCGCCTTAGTCGGCCCTTGGACCCATTACATGACTCATGACTCCCTCATGACTTGCTTAATTCATAACTTTTCAACTTTCTACTTTCTATGACTTTCCACCTGCTGTGAGATATCGACTACGGTTTGACTTTGATGTGTTTACTTCAGCCGCTTGTGCGGTAAGATCAATAAATAAATAAATAAATATTACATTAGTTTTTCGCTTTCGATTTTTCAGCCGGTAGCTGTTTGTTTTACCGGCCGAAATGGCTAAAAAAAGTCCTTGGGATGAGTACTTGTGATGATGTAAGAACCTGCCCAGACCCCGCTCCCCCATCGTCACGAGTTGCCCCTCCCCCCCCCCTCACCTCCACGCCTCTACCGCCACACATCACGACATAATTAGTCATCGCTCCCCTAACTGAATGCATGCATGCCGGTCAGTACTACACATATTTACAGAATATTATATTTAAAATCCGGTTTGGTACCGGCTACCTTCTCGACCATCTTCGCCTGGAAACGTCTGTCCAGCACAACAACACGGGAAGGAACCTCACGACATGGGAAGACGTTGACGAATTTCGGACGTTATTGCACACGTGTTCGTACCCGTTTCAACGTGAATCATGGGACAACAGCACACGCCCGAGCGAGGTGGTTCCACAGGCGAGTACACTCGTGGCTGAATCGTTTCAATGACTGCGATCCCCTTAGGTACTGTACGCTTTAATGGGGCCACATTGTGCGAACAAAACCATGATTGTCTGGAAGGCTTATATGATCGCATATAACATGGAGGTAATCGCGAACTGGACTAAACTAAACGACGGCTATTCGAACAGGCATGGTTGGACCGACATAACTCGAGCCTAAGTCTTCTTAAGGTGCTTACACAAGTTCGTGATCCGCTACAACAACTACGATGAAGCCGTCTACAAGGCATTCATTACTGATATCGGCACACTTGTCTATAACCAGGTTCAGAGCCAGAATTCTTGCTTAGTAACAGGAACGGGCGATGCCGGTTCCGGTACCGGAGTACCGATGGTTTTGTAACGGTGCCGGCGCCGGTCACCAAAAAAATCTGCCAATAACGAGAATTTGACATCCCGACGAAGACGCGGGAAACGACCAAATTTTAGCTAAATTGGTAAAATTTTAGTAACAAATTGCGGTGCGCTCGCCTGCGGCGGGCTAGTCTGTTCATCGCCGCCCAAACCTCTTTATTAATGTGTGCACATACGCAAGAATTTACGGCTCTTGGTTGTTTGGGTCCCCTTGTTTGGGTCCCGTTCGTTTGGGTCCCAAAAAAATTAGCGAATTTTGCATCGCGTGCCGCTGTTTTTTCTTCCTTTTCGCAAGCAAGAATCGCCGACTGCAAATTGAAAAATTGAAAATGAAACAAGCGGTGACTTCCTTCCCACCGCTTTTGCTCGATTTCGATTTTTCGGTGCGTCAACACATAGGTCAAAGTATAGTATAGTATAGTATAGGGCCAACAAGGCCAAATCATTGTCCACCACACAGCCGCCTTGAGTGCTGAGGAGCTGAACAAGCTTTCGAGCAGTGTGATCCAGCAGGTCATCCACCTTGCCCGAAATCATGCCGCCGGCTCAGCATTCGACCGAAGCCCAGAGCACGTCCGCTTCACTAGGTTCTTCACGCGGACCATGGGTGCCCAGCAGGTGCGACATGCAAGCATGCAACGCATTGAGAGGTATACAGAAGCAATGCATTCATCAAACCATTTTCATTATTTATTCAAGGCCGCAACACACCCTGCTGAAGCGTTCCGAACACTTCGCGCCAAAAGACTATAATCCACACTACAAATTTTTTTCTGGGGACCTGAACGAACGGGACCCAAACAAGGGGACCAAACAAACGGGACCCAAACAAGGGGACCCAAACAACCGGGACCCAAATAACGTGTTACCGAATTTACCGACAAACATGCTTTAGCTGGCTATGGTCAGCCTCTGTCTTGGAATTAGTGGAAAGAACGATGCCGAACGAGAGCGATACCGAAACAGGCTGTCCGAAAGCGTACGAGAAATAATGAAGCAGATACTCGACGCCCGCACGGTGCT
>JNEY01000156.1:203043-213742 GCA_020875895.1 Aphelenchus avenae | reverse complement strand
GGACAGCAAGGGACCTATGCTAGGGCCTTCTCATCACTTTGAGGTCTCAAGGGCACGTTATGCCGAACGTGTGAACAAACTGCAACCAGCCCCTTTTAACCTGCAACCTGCAACCAACCAAACTGCAACTTTTGAGTGCGAAGTTTGGCATGCTCAGCGGTGTCCGTCACTGGGGACTGTACCAATTCTGGGCCAAGGGCACTGTCTTACCCAAGTTTTTCCCATATGTCCGGCCCATCAGTACAGCGTACGGTAACTTGGAAGTGGCCAGGTCTGAATAAGCATGACCCATGCTGTCTGCTGCTATGTTCTCAACCGTCCAACCTGTTGTGGACTTGGCCGCGGCGAAACGGGCTGCGTAGTGGACGAACTACACCGAGCAGTGCGTGCCTACTGCCGTAGAGTGTTGTTCACGCGACGAGAGCCAACACGCCTCTTATCACTTGCGTGCCATGCGGCAACACGAGTAACCCTAGCTGTGGTTGGCACAGTAGCAATATTGCAGCCAGTCGCTGCGTTTTTAGTCAAACACACATTTAGCGCGAAGTTTGGCTCACCCAACGAGGGTACGGCGTAGTTTCTGCGTCACGGGCGGTGTCGCGCTCCTCTGTGTTACCCCTTTCAGATTCTTCACTCGCCGGCATCGTCGTCGCCGGCGTGCAGACCACCACCAACACCAGCGTCAGAGCCCTTCCTTCCATACATATGCTTATTTAAATTATATTTTTTATGTCAATAAAAGTATTTATATTTGGCAGTAGCTGATGCAGCTAAAAAGGTCTTTTTAGCGTAGGGTACCGCAGCTAAAATGCTAATGAACTAACGTTCCCTGAAAAAAAGCAGACCGGCCCGGCATACAGAGGAACGTGCGGAGAAAACCGCTTTTTTGGACAATAATCTCTTCAGCCGTCCCGTACCTGGAACCCGAAACATCGTAAACGAAGCTACTAACTGCTCAGGGTGCTCCTCCGTGACATGTTGCACGACCGGAAAAGTTCGTTTGACATCCAGTTCAGCGGTCACATATCGTTTCACTAGGCGTTAATACAGACCACCAAAGTCGCGTCGTCTTATGAGACTGCGCCCTTAATGACTCAACATGAGGGTGCAATACTTCGGCAAGAAAGCGGTAGTTCAATATGGTTAACGATATTCTTACATTGGCTACTCGTCTCGCGTTTCTCTCGTAAACGAAGACCGATCTCCCGGTGACTTACATACGCTAGGAAAGACATCGCTTAAGGCTGAAGACAGGCTTTCAAGGAAAGTGATTTTTTTTGATTGTTGCGAAATCGATGTGACGTATGTAGCGTCCGTAGAATATACGTTAGCGGTAAACGATTGCATATTCCCGCCGCGTGTTCTTCTCTCCAGCAGTTTCTTCGTGAAGGAGGACCCCTGGAATGGTATGCTGGTCCAGATACCATCGAAGAAAGAAACGATGCTGTACGCTTTTGTGTTCTTGCGCATGCAGGAGAAATGAGTGAACATAAAAATGTACAGTTAACACGCAGAGAGCGCTATGATGTGTGGTGCTATGCCGTAGCAGCGCAGGTTCAGTGACAGTGACACTGAGAGCGCCACTGCGCATGGAAATGTATGGTTTCGGACCACACGTTACGCATGTTACCGGTAATGCAGTCGACCACGCTTGCCAATTTGATCCGCGACCACACGCACAATGTGGCCCGTGACCACGCGTTCCATTGCGGTCCGCTACCACGTTTGGCAGCCTTCATAATGAGACATTAGGACGTGCAGCTCACTTCTCATGAAACCCAAAAATCAGGTCTGTACTGACCATGCGCCGCTTGTCATGACGCCTCACGCCTCACCAAGCAGCATGCCAGAAATATTAGATTCGACAATTTCGGTCCTTGCTGAGGACATCGGTTGCAGCGAATGTTTTGGCACAGTTTGACTTGGATTAGGTCTAATCCGTCATTGCATTTCACTTCCGTTTGCTGAAGTTTGCACCTTCCCGCCAGCCACATGATATTGACAAGCATTTGCCGCATACATACAGTGACGATCAACAGGTCGGTTCGTAGAAGCGATCACAACTGAGCGCATTAAGAACTGAAGAAGACCATTAGAACTGAACTGAGCGTCGCTGCACGCCTTTGACCAAACAACAAGGAAGCCGATCGAGGCAAACTGCAGCATAAAAGCATGACATATCACCCCGAAAAAAAGAGTCGACGAGCTCATTCAGGTCTGTCTCGATCGCGATATGTTCAAGGTGAGTCGCTGGTTGTCTCTGTCTGACCGCTTATCAGGGACTTGTAGCCGTAATTATACTAACGTTTTTTAGCTATTTGGAAGTCATTTTGCCATAATTTTACCCTTTCAGGGGTCCAGACTGACTTTTATGGCTCTCCACCCTCCCTTATCCTGAAATCGTAATTACATCCCTGCGGCTTATTCAAATCAACCGTGAGTTCAGGCTACGTTCGTCGTTTGTACGCTCATCGCTGCTGCAGTTGCCACCGGCACTCAGTGCATCCACTACTTGCCGGGAATCTGCCCTGACTACTACTCACGTGTGGCTGAGTGTGATGCAGCCTGCAAACAAGAAGGATTTTCCTTCGGTACCTGTGCCAGAGTTATTTCTCAACCGGACATCGGCTTTGGTCTTTCGCCAAACGGCTTCCCAGTTTGCGTGTGCAAATGAAACCACTTTGGTGTCGAGAGCAAACATATGCCTGTCTGCATGATGTCAAGAAGAATAAAATACGACTGGGATAGATAGCTTTGCCGAGCCATCCTTCTAACACCTAGTATGCGACTAAAGACCTTTACAGAACGTGGCGGTAAAGGAAAGATCTGGAGTTCGCAGAGTTATCCGGCGGAAAAAGGCAGGGTGATTAGGGCAATATAACTGGGGCTTCCTTGCGGATTGCGTTTTGCACAACCAGAGTCCGCTGAGGGATTCAGGCATTGTGCAGAGACGCCACTTTTCCAGACGTTGCTTTTATGTGCAAACACACCATCATTTTTGCCGAGTTCCTACCTCCGGACCCAAACATGGCGTCACAGCAGTCGATGAAGGCCGAGAACACAGGTCCGAGCGGGAGCGGAGGTACCACGGGGATATGCACAGATGGTCAATGCAATAGTGCTTCTAAGAAGTGTCACATCCGCGCTCTACTGCTGACATTTCCGACCTAGCGACTCGAGACGTCGAATAGAGAAATGTGCACAACTACGGTTTTTCTCGGTATTCACATGAGGCTACGAAGGTGTGTGATTGACAGTTTCGCTAAGAGACGTTTGTTTCCACAAGGCTAACGAACGAGCCATCCGAGAAGAAAAATGGTCATGTGCTGCCCCGCCAGCAATGAGGAGGCATGCCCGTTGAATTTATTAAGCATCTTTGCGAACAGGTAGGAAGGAATTCGGGGCAGCCTGCATCCTTCCGTCAAGCGCTTGTATTCCGTAAGACTGTCCTGTCCGATATTCGTAGCGACGTCGATTACGAGCGCAATCAGCACGGAAATGGGCGTCAGTACTTGTAGCGGTACAATGCTTGTCTTTGCAATATTATGGCTCGTAATCGTGCGATCGGAAAACATCTCTCATGCTGATCCAGGTAGGCATTTATGGTAGGAAATGTGCCTGGACAACGAGATGCAAAAAGCCGTTTACGGGCTGCTTCAGGCGAGCTAGCACTGGTGGAACGAATCGAGAAACTTCGAGTCCAAGCCATTGAACTCCTCAACAACACGGACGCCTACGAAATGCCTTCGACGATATCGGCTAACGTCGTCGAGATGTTGAAGCTCTTCGACGATATTGGAGCAGTGCTAAAGAATGGAACGGCGGGAACGTACATGTGTGTGGTAAGTAGTGCCTTAGAACCGCTGCGTAGGGTTGTGACCCGTCTCCGCTTCCCCCCTGCCCCTTCCACGTCTCAGTGAATGGGGCGAAGGAAGAGTCAAGGCACGCTGTCATCTTAGTGCCAACTGGCTACAACCGATATGCAGGACGAATGGCTACATGCAGGACAACCAATAGTGACTAAGACTTTTTAGTCCACCTCGAGCTGCTGTCCGCCTGCTCGTTCACCAAGGACAGCAGGCAGACATTTATCATCCGTCAAAGTACAGAAAGAACTCCAACAATAGTGTAACGTTATCCATGACGCCATTTTATTTAAATTTATTTAATACTTTTGTCCTTTTAATAAGGCAAAATCACTTGACACTGCAGTACTTAGCTTGCCGCAGGCGATAGCGATAACTTTTTGGCAGTATTCAGTAGGTGTTCACTGAAATTTGGACGCCTGCAGGTCACCTTTCACATCGTTTACTTAAATGCGTGCGTAAAGATCGAGAACGGTGAGGGTGCCTTTGTCTTTCTGCCGTTTAAAGCACTACTGGCATGAATTACAAAATGTGATTGACGCGTTTACCGGCATATATATCAGGTAGACGACGGCTACGTGCAACGTGAATTTTGCGACATCTATGCACTACCGAACGGATCGATGCTGCTTAAGAAAAGCATTGCTATGCTACTGTCTGACGTATTCAACACGACGGAACTCATATACGGCGATGTTTATGACACGGCGGTAGGAGAGCAACTTGTTCGCAAATGGTTTCCTCCGCGGTCGACAGGAGCCCGGAGTCGCGATCGACTCGTAGGTTATTTCGGCGAGGTAAGGAGGTTTCTACGAGATGAGATGGTAATTAGTTTATCGCTTTCGACCGAGTATCGTACTTACAGGAGATAATTCGGAGAATCTGGTGGGACTTCCGGGAGCTCGTCACCTTCACAGCACTCAATTTACTGGAGCCGTCGACATGGCAAAACAAGACCGGAAGAAACCTCACTAAGTGGGAAGAATTTAACCAGTTTGGCACAGAAATATTGAGGTTAACGTGCTCTAGTACCGGCATGCGCAAAGTATTTCCAGAGGCAAGTAGTTGCGCGAGAACGTCGCTCACTGCAAAATTTCTTAGATTCTCTATGGGTTAATGGGACCACAATGCGCGAACGAGTCAAAGGAGGTTGGAAGTTCCAGGATTTAATGATGAACATTGCGTCGTCGGATAACTTCAACGGCGGCGATTCAAACAGGCATATCCTCCGAGACACAAGTGCCGCCCAAGTCGGTTTTAGATGCCTTCCCGACTTCGTGATCCGTTATAACAACTACGACGAAGCCGCTTATAGAAAGTTCGTTCAAGACATCAGCACGATTATGTACAACGAGGTTCAATATCTGCCTCGTCAGTCACTAAAATGAAAATTTAGCTTACATTTGTCGGCTTCTGTCTTGGAGTTTACCAAGGGGACTACGGCCAAAACCTGCTGCGCGATCGATTGCGTGGCAAGTTGCCCGAACAAGTACGCGAAATCATGAAGCTGATGCTCGATGCCCGCTCAGTGCTAAGCGAAGAGCCACCAACGACTCCACCGACGACAACGGTACCTTTTATTGATGAAGTTTGACAAGTAAAGTATCGTATCTAAGACGACCAAAGAAGACCAGGGCTTAAGCGTAGCCCAAACAATCTGTATTCCTTTTGGCTTAGGAATACAGATTTTTCCCCACTCTAGTATTGTTTTCCACACGAGATAACGTAGGTCACTTCAAAAGCGCTAGGTCTGCCAACGGTAGCGTCACTCGGTACTAAACAAAGTGCCACCGATGCCATAAGCTGGGCGCTGTAATGTGCATCAATAAAGGCATTTTGAGAGCTGTCTTAGACCACGATGACGGCGTCTGCAGAACCACCAACGCCCGATCCGTCCATCGTGTCCCTGATAGACCAAATCGACGATCATCGAATCAAAGCGATTAAACTTCTCAACGACACGGATGCATACCATATGGCGACGACGATAGCCGATAGAGTCGCGGACACGCTGAAGTTCTTTGACGACCTCGGACCCTTCTTTAGGAACGGAACCCTGGCCACGTACATGTGCATGGTAAGCAGCTTCGCACGACCCGTACGTGGATCCATGAGCGACGTGCAACTGGGTTAAACCTGCGTCGTCGATGACAGTACATTTCTTTTAATCTGACCATGCTTTCACAAAACACCCTCAAAAGGACCCGATAAGATACCATAGGAAAAGCAGCGCCTTGTAATTTACTTCTAAGGGCACTGTGTAGCCAGACGCAAGCTCACTAGCGCCCAAGCGTGTATTCGGGTTGTCTGCGTATTCCGGATGCATGCATCTCTTGTAGTGCTCCCGCGTCGCGCGTTTTTTGTGCGTCGTAATTTCGTTTAATCTGCTTGAACACTTCCAGCGTCTGGACATGTTTTCGCAGTCAATTCGCGTTTAATCCGGGCGTCATTTGCCCTTGCTATGAGCTACGATTAAAGTTTTAGAATTACTCAAGTCACTACTTACAGGTTGCTTGTTTCGGTCTTACTTTTGCTGCCATTTTCAGAACGGCAACTGCGAGATCTATGCGCTGCCAAACGGATCGGTGCCGCTTAAGAAAAGCATCATCAAGCTGATGTATGATGTTTTCAACCAGACGAAATCCAAGTACGACGCATACAGACCGACGCTATTGGTCGGCTATTGGTTACCTGCACGTGCGGGCGAAGGCCGGCCAGGGGATCATCGCGACGTACTCGTACGCGCTTTTCACAAGGTAGCACATAGAGTGTCGTGAATTTGCTTGTTACTTTGCCGCTTACACACGGGTCATAAACATACCTGCAATTCTTACAGGAAGTTATATCAAACATTGTATCTGAGTACCAGACCCGCCTTCTCCGCAACCATGGGTTAATGCCTTTGGTGATATCGACCTGGCAAAACAACATCGGAAGAAACCTCACCACGCCGGAGGACTTCGGCGAATTCCGGACACATTTGTTGGATGGTACATGTGATCGTCTCACCGAGAGCAAGGTGATACCACAGGCAAGTACTAGTGCGTAGAGATTGTCCACGCAAAGTTTGCTTAGGTGCTCTACGCCTTGATGGGACCGCATTGCGCACAAGAAGCTGACGTCGTTTTGAAAATTCAACAGCCCATGCAGGAAATCGCAACTAGGGATTACTTCAACGGTGGCGACTCAAACAGGCATAATATCGCAGAAAAATTTTGGGTCAAAGACGTCTTTAGATGCTTTCCCGATTTTGTAATCCGCTACAGTGACTACAATGAAACTGTCTACAAAAGATTCATTACAGACATCAGCACATTTATCTATCACGAGGTACGTGGCCAGGCTTGTCTGAGTTGCTAATCAGACGTCGGAGTAACTGCAAATAAAAATAAGTTAAGCTCACCATGATCGGATTCTGTCTTGGAATTGGCGGAAAGGACGATGCCGAACGAGCGCAGCGGCGTAGCAGCCTGACCGAACAAGTTCGCGAAATAATGAAGCACATACTGGATGCTCGATCGGTGCTCAGCGAAGTGCCGCCAACAACGCCAACTATGGCACCGGTAGGTTTCAATTGCTCAACAAAGCCATTAACTTTTCAAGACTATGAAAGGGACCTGTGCCGAGGCAATGTGAATTACTTGTCGGTTCGAAAAAGTATCACTGTATTTTTCGATGATCACTGAAAAAGCGATGGTCCATTCACAACTTCAGGACTTGCCGTCGAGCGGAGCTGCCCACGCGGAAGTGACGAGCGCACTCGCAAACACCGGCGAAGATCTCGCCTCGCGTCCCTGGCGCGAGCGTCCGGCTTTTTACGACAAAGCGATTCAAACTACTGTGCAGAAACTGATGCTCGGATATAACAGGTCGGAATTACCAGACCCACTTTAAATGCGCACGTGCACTCGCACCTAAAAGCTTTCTTTTAGCAGGGACAACGGTACTGTGAACGGCGTCATATATCTCCCATACGAAATTGGCAATCGAGGTCTGCACTGCGCACACGCCGTCGACAACGGCAGTTACTGGGGATCGGTCGGTGCTGTAGCCAACTACTTCGTCAAGTACTCGCGGGCTGCGGCGGACATTCAAACGCTGAAGGAAAAATTTGTGGCGCTGGAAGCAAAAAAGGACCGCATAATTGAGGCCGTTTTGTATGTACAGCAGAGCTGGAGTTCCGAGCTGAAATACATTGGAAAATTTTCCTTTTTTTGACGGATGATAGACCGTGAATGATGCATGGTACATGAAAAACATGAAAATAGTTCTTTATTTTTAAGTCTTCGAATTTCCCATTTGTCTAATATTCCCGAATGCTTTCTCAAGGTCATCCGAAAAACAATTCTCTGAGGGAATATATGATGAGAATTCGAAAGAGAATCCGAAAAGCAATTCTTCAAGTGAACCTCAAGAGAGTTTTCGTTGACTTTAGCGCGGAGAGCCAAGACGACCTTTGCAAACAAGTTCAATTCGCCCTTGGTGACCAGCGATCGAAGCGTAAACGTCGGGAGGCCGAGTCCGTCGCCATGGACGACACTGCATTCACTGCCCTCGTGGCGGTGAAGTGCAACTACGACTTTGTTTGGTACGAACTCGGATGGCGCTACTACACCGCTGCCCGGACGACCACCGAGTACGTGCTGGAGAAGAACGATGGCACGTTCGATGCGAGCTGTGGTCAAATTATATTCATCCCCTAAGTGGTGTCCGTCCACAGTCGTTTCTTGTATGACATGTTATTCGTTTGAATGACCAAATTGTTGAAGAATCTATTTCTCACTGAGCGCTTTTTACGTGCATGGCAGAACACTTCGCGGGACACTCTACGACAGGGATGGGACCGTTACCAGGTATCGGTATCGGTTTTCCGATACTACCTATCCGTGCATTTTGAAGGTATCGGTACCGGTATCGGTCGAAAAACCGATACTAAACCGATACTTAGAGACAGCGCCGCTAGCCGCCACCCGAGCGAATTCTCCACTGCGATTGACACATTTTTACCAAAATTCACCGGTTTCCCGAATACGGCGGGCCTTGTATTTACGCATTATTTACAAGGGCTTCTTCGCTAAAAAAAAGCTCATCCGTCAGAAATCTTCCACTCTACTCCGCTATGAGGAAGAGAGAGGGAAGCCGGGCCCCGGCCGCCCACCCCATCCCCGCCTACGGCCCGCGCCCCCTCACGCTGCATTGTTTTTACCACATTTACGATATGAGTGTAAGCTGTTTAATAGCGTGCTAAAAGGGTCGAATAGCGTTGCCGTGGCGCTGGTACATGGAAATGCATGGTAATAACGAGTTTACTGCGATTCCTCGAAATCATCACTTGGCCGCCATCCCCGAACCTCGGGCCTCGACTCCTGCCGCGTAACCCACAGACGCCAGGAACAGGAGCCCGGCCCCTACCAGGCAGTGTACGCCTGATTTAGAAAGGTGCTCGAATGTCATGCAAAAAATTTGTCGAAGTATCGGTATCGGTTTTCCGAAATGATCGGGTCATTTTGGAGGTATCGGTATCGGTTTGTTTTTTTGACTATCGGTATCGGTTAAAATTTTAAAAATGCCCATCCCTGTTCTACGATATTTTGTTCTTGCCTTGACGTCTCTTCTTACCTCCAGGAACCTCTCCAGTACGAAAAAAGCCTAGGGACGACTCTATAACTTCTTTATGACAATCTATGCGACGCCCTACTTTTAGGCCGATGTCAGCTTTAGTAGGAGTCAGGCTGCGCGATAACGCTTCACGCATGCGAAACCGTATGCGCACACGGTACCACCAGGCCCATGTTCTCACGCCTACGGGGCTTCTCCTTTGGTGGTGCATTTCCCGGCGTTGCCTTTCGCCCGTCGGCTATCCGTCGTGGTCCCAAACAAACCTCGCTCTCCGTCCCGACGGTTTGCATTCCCGCAAGCTACGAGGACGCCATCTGCATTACACAGTAAGCACGCCGAACGCTTGGGCTTTCACATACTTTGCGTGAACATCATGTGGACGACTATCATCATGACCTGACGAAGCATACTATCTCACAGTAATACTGGCCTTACCTCGTAAACACTTACGTTAGCGAATTGCGTATGGACAAATGCTGCATTCGTGGTCTTATGAGCAGTGAACAATTCAAAGTTAGTACACTTTGAAATTAGCAGCGTTAGCTAAAGCTCAAGCTAATTTTTCAAGACATGCACGAAGTACGATCCCACGTGAAGCGTAACGTTGAAATACCGGTTCTTTGCGGTAATATCACGCGCACGCTTGTTCAAGGGTCCTTTATGCAACACAGTGGTTATTCATATACGAAAATCGAAGTGAACATGCGATAAGTGAAATGGAGTGACAAGAGGAAGTATGATGCACAAGCAAAGAATGTGAAAATGTCAGTCTTGTGCAATACTGGAACTCGACTCATGACAGTCCACCATCTCGAAGCCGAGCTCGTTGCCGTCGAATACATCCTCGCATTCATCACTTTCGCTTAGAACACTCTTGGTGTCGTCCATTTGTGCGATGGTCTCATCTAAAACTACATTGCGCAGCTCAGGACTCTCATCAAACGGCTCTGTCCCGCTCGATCTACGTATCAAATTTGCGAAATGGACAACGTACCGTCTGCCAGTGGTGTCGTGAAGGTGATGACAGCGCCTGGAATGGCCAAGAACACAGCCAAAGCAACTAGTGGAGTCAGAAGTACGAGCTCATTGATGGAGGGAAGAAACTCTTTAGGTGCAGCGTTTCCCGGGTCGTCCAGGCGCTTGCCTCTGTCAGTTCTCTTCAAGCATTCGTCGAGTGGCATCGGCATCTTTTCTGAACGGTGGTGAGTTGTAGG
>JNEY01000156.1:99361-138154 GCA_020875895.1 Aphelenchus avenae | reverse complement strand
GCCCCATGGTAAGGGGGACGCGTACCTATTTTCTAGACGCCGGCCTTTGGCCGGCGCCGAAAATATGCCTTGGTCCTCCTTTGGTAGTTTTCGGAATCTCCCTGTTTTGCTCCACAGCGGTTTTTAGCACTGATTTTGGCGTGCTTTTACTCAATATAGCCCGCCGCAGGCGCTGCCAAAAAGAGTTTTTGGGCTTTTTTTGGAATAAAATTCATCGGAAATTCAAGGGCTCAATGGTTTTTAGTCCCGAATATCACGTATTTAGGCTAAATAGGCCCGCCGCAGGCGTCGCCAACGAGTTTTTTAGGCTTGCTTGGTAAAGTTGCGTTGAAAATTTATTTTGCCTTGGTCCCCCCTTACCTCGCCAGACCCTCGGCCCGGCGAGGAGGGAGGGGGCGCCGCGCCTGCGCCACCCCCTAAATACGCCACTGGGCGCATCTAATGGATATGTCAGAAAAGAGCGGAGAAAAAAGCCTTTTATCACTGCCTAGAAGGAAAGCATCAGCATCAGTGACGAGATCAGGGAAGTCATCGCCACAGAAGCGGGAAAAGAGACAGGACTTGCGACGCTGTCCTGGATTGACCGCCCAAGCAAGTACCGTGACATCCTTAAGCGTTCCATTGACCAGCTGAAGAGGGATCACCCGGGGTAAGTTAACACTTCATCAAAGGACATGAAACACCCTGTCTGGTAGATTAGAGCAAACACAACTATTTTCTTTATTTTTAGAGTCGCCTTCAGCGGCGCGATGTACCTCCCCTATGCCAAGGGCGAGAAGTCGCAGCACTGCTTCGAGCGTATCGACGTGAGCGGGCACCATGTCAACGGGGCCAACTACGTCATCAAGCACAATGCGGAACGTACTCGAGAGTCCAGACTGAACGCCTTGTTGGCGGGCAGCGATGTGGTATCGGAGATGAATGCGCTTCTCGACTACGTTTTGTGAGTTGCGTTTGCGTTCACAGCTTTCCATACCGTAAATCCTTTAATTAGAGCCCCCCCCCTCTCTAATTACCCCCCCCCTCTAGTTAGGGCCCCCTTTGGGCCAGAGCAAAAAAAAATAGGGCCCCCCTCTAATTAGGGCCCCGGGCCATAAGTAGAAACACAAGAAATTTAAAGCTGTTGAGAAAAGTTTGACTTGCCTGGAAAACATGTTTTCTCGACGTTTTAGACCATGACGAGCATTCTGGGATAAACTTTTGGGGAACTAAAATTTTAAACTTTTGACACTAAGAATTTGGATCCGGGAATTTTCCAAAGAGGGGACCCTTGGGTAGTCGGATGGATGGTGCCTCCCAGATATGGTAAGCCGAGGGACCACTGCCATTACACGTTTTAAGGCATGTAGAGCACTATGGGATACTCGCCATTCTTCACCATATTTGTCAAATTTTTATGAATTTTTGGACGATTATTGGCGATTTTGGGCAAAATTTCCTCAGTTTTCCGCGGGCCTTCAGCCCGCGAAGTGGCAAATTAATTAAGGCCCTCCCTCTAATTACCGCCCCCCCCCCCCTCTAATTGGGGCCCCCTTTGGGCCAGAGCAAAAAAATTAGGGCCCTGGGCCCTAACTATTTACGGTATGAGTATTTGTAGCTCCGGCGGCGACGATCTCTGCAAGCGCGTGAGAGCCAAGCTCGAAACCACAGCGGCTGGCAAGGACGGCTTCCAGGGATTCGCCGCCGTGGCCTGCGGGAAGAAGTTCGTCTGGTACCAGCTCGGTCTACAAGTACTTTGCGTGCCGACCGCTGTTGGAGGGGACGCAATCGCAATCAACTCGACGTCTATCAATACATACAATGCAAACTGCGGCCAAATCATTTTCTTTCCGTAATGTGGCATTTTGTTATGTGACGGCATTAAAAGGCTGACCCAGTTAATCCCTTGCAATAAACTTAGTGAATAAAGACCGGATCGGATGCGAGGACCCAGACCCTGCCTGCTTGCACTCTGGAATGTCGCCAGTCGGAATGCGGCTGCGTTTTTGGATATATGCGCGATGAATAAAGAAAGTGCATTCTGAAAACTTTATTGCTAATAACTGGTCTTACGGGCTTAGTTTCACCACTACGTTGCTACGTAGTAGAAACTACTACGTAGACTAATGATCACAAACGGGCTAGGCGAATGCCTAGGTCGCCCTAAAAGTTCCGCCCTTAGCCGCCTCTATCACTATGAACTAAAGCGCTGGTGTCAAGTGCCAAGTTCCGTATTTCCAATATGTGGTGTAACACGAATGGAGAGGGCTTCACGGAAAGCCTCGCACAACAAATGTTCGCTAGAACTTCAGGCGTAAACTTAGCGCTTCGCTTCTAGGAACCTTCATGCATACTCCAAGCTGGAGGCATCCATGCGCACTAAGTGCTATCGCAAGAGGAAGCACTCACTCAAGCATTCGAGCGTACCCAGTGGACCGCTTATAGCGTACTAAGCGACATGGCTGCATTGGCCCGCTCGGATTTCCACATGAAATTGAGGATTCCAACATTGGTGTCACGTAAAAAATGATGTACTAGTACAACTAAGAGCATGCTCGCTCTGTGTTAAGTTGTGAGCATGCATGCGTGCAGTCATGTATACTGAGGACTGCTGCATGCAGGAGCATCAAAGCTGCATAAGGTTAGAACCAATTATTTTGTCCCGGTCACGGCATGTCAAAAAGCTATACGAAAGTTCATGCTCTAGGTACATGGCAAGGCGGAATGTTTGTATAGTTCGTGAAAACCCTGCTGGTGCAAGCTTGACGTTTTATTTACAAGATTGATTCTCCTCTAAGGCCAAATGACAAGCCTTTCAAGTTGAATGACTCCCGAAAGGTATCGGACCCAGCCGTTAGACAAATGTCTACGTTGAATTTATTAGGCAGTTCCAACATGTCTGTCGTAACACCAATGGAGAAGGCTTCATGGAAAGCCTGATACGACACGACTTTTCACCCGGCGACATAGCGCCTCGCTTCAAGGAAAGTTCATGCACACTCCAAGCTGGAGGCATGCACGCGCACTAAGCGCTATCACAAGCGGACGCATGTAGATATGCGAGCATTCGCGCGTACAGAGTGGTACCGCTTACAGCGGACTAGCGGCATGTCTGCAGTGGCTTGTTGGGATTCCCAAATGGAATATAGGAATTCCAATGTTCGCATCATTCAAAAAATGTACGATGGGCTCCGTATTACAAAAGCTTCGAACCTGCATCGGTCGAAACGATTATCTTGCCCCGATGAGGGTATGTTAAACGTTATACCAAAGTTCATGCATCAAGCCGTGATGTAGGCAAAAGGCATATGTGCACTCTTGCGCACTTAGCGTTACCGCATGCAGGAGTACGCAGTTGGCAAAATTTACAAAACAGGGTGGCGTGTTGGCGCATGCCACCGCCGGGCGTTGGAAAAACTGTCATGTCCGGAACAAAGCTCTTGCGAAACCACGGTAGCGTTACTTTACCCTGTTTGGGTCACTTCCCTTGAAACTTTCCTTACATTTTTGCCCAATTTCAAACATCCTACTCCAAAACTCTTGTAGTACACATATATTTTTTCTTTTCTTTGGCATAATTTATAAAAATGATTAGACGGCAGCTACGGTGTTACCGCGGAAAGCGGTCCCGGTCTGCAGTGGTCTAGGTCCCGCAAATTTGTTTGCGTCGGGCGGAAATTTTTCATATCTGACAAAAGTCTTCCTGATGCCACCTTGACGTTTTATTTGCGAGAGACTGCTGCTTCCGAAAGGCCCAATGAAAAGTCGTTCAAGTAAAATAACTTGCGAAAGATATGGGACCCAGCCGTTAGACAGAATGCATACGCTGAAATTATTAGGCAATTCTCATCAGGAATTCTGCCCAGTCGGTCAATCTTTCCGATGGCGTAAGACCGCGCCTAGCGTCTTTGCAGATAAGCACAGAGGCTTCGAGTACAAAGGCTACCAGAACGTCAAATGAACGTCCCCAACGGTAGCGGTAAAATGCTTGCCGTTGTAATATGGTGGCTCGCAGTCGTCCAATCGGAAAACATCTCTAATGTTGAGCCAGGTAAGCCTTTATGAAAAGTCATTTAGCACGACAAGGTTGTTGTTTAGGCGAGGCGTCGCTGGTAGAACAAGTCGAGAAGCTCAGGACCCAGACCATCAAACTCTTCAACAACACGGACGTTTACGAAATGGCGACGACGATGTCGGGCAACGTCGCGGACACCTTGAAGTTGTTCGATACCCTCGGGACGTTGTTCAGGAACGGCACATTGGCAACCTACATGCGCGTGGTAAGCAGTTTTCCACGACCCTCAAATGCGTACTCACACTTCGCCGACACAGCATCAGGGACGTGCATTTAAAATGAGCGTCGGACAGCGGTAATAGGGCAATATTTAAAAAAATCTGCAACATGCTGTTGCATGTGCTGGCAAAACCTCGAAAACTCCTGGCAACCTAAAACTGCTTAAAAATGGCGCACCATGAGAAAAATGCTCGCTATTGTTTTTATTCAATCCTACCCCTGGTAGGTACATTTTGAGGGGAGGGGGTGCTTAAATCCCACGACTGACCTCGGTTGGGCAAATTTGGCTGGCGGGCACAATAGAGGAGGGGTGCTTATACTATGTAAATACGGCAACGTAAATTATACGCTAATTGCAAATGCTTGATGGCTGGTTAGCTTGCTCGAACCTGGCGATACGGCCTGCAATCTGGACAAAATTAGCAAAGCCTGAACGCGGAAAGTAGTTACTTATGAATGCGGTACAGCCTAGTACGCATGGGTGTACTTGTGTAATTATTTTTGGATATCCGATTATGGAAAAAAACGTTTGGCTGTAACTGACACGTATTGGTATGTATGCCAGGAAAGCGACGGACCTTTGGAACAACGATACTACGAGATCTACGCACTGCCGAATGGATCGGTGCCGCTTAAGAAAAGCGTCATCAAGCTAATATACGACGTGTACAACATGACGCAAGTCAAAGACGGCGACCTTGAAGACCAACACGTAGCGGAGGAACTTTCCTACACGTGGTTTCCTAAACGTGCGGGAAAAGACGTGTATGA
This sequence comes from Aphelenchus avenae, assembly GCA_020875895.1. Classification (NCBI taxonomy): domain Eukaryota; kingdom Metazoa; phylum Nematoda; class Chromadorea; order Rhabditida; family Aphelenchidae; genus Aphelenchus; species Aphelenchus avenae. The sequence continues at coordinate 133,110 of JNEY01000156.1, read as the reverse complement.
ACGTTATGACAACGAATTTCTCGCTCAGTTCGCCTACGAAGGTATGAATTGTCGATGACGGGAATTTGACGTCATCTTCGTGCACGCACTCCTCCACAAAAGCGTCATGATACCTTCAGAACATTATTCACAAAATTTGGCGGGACTACTGGTTACTTGCCCACCGCGCTGGACTACAAATGTTGGTGAGGTCGACTTGGAAAAACAACACTCAGAGAAACCTTACCACGTGGGCGGACTTTAACGAATTTCGGACACTCCTGTTGGCGGACATGTGTTATCCTAATCGCCAGAGCAGAAACGAATCGACAGGACAGGCAAGTACAGACGTGCGAAGCCCAGTGGCACCCCTCGCGGGCCTTCGGACCGGCTACGAGGGCGGAGGGGGGGGGGGGGCAGCCCCCTGCGCCCCCTAAATACGCACTGGCGAAGCCACGTTTACCGAAAATCCCTTCAGATACTCTATGCTATAATGGGACCAAACTGCGCGAACGAATCTGACGTTGCCTATCAATTTCAGCCGACAATGGAGGTAGTCGCAAGAAGGGCTAATGTCAAAGGCGGCGATTCGAATAGGTATCTCGTGAGCAGACAAAGTCTACCCCTAAATCGATCATCAGATGCTTTCCCGAACTGTTGATCCGCTATAACGACCACGAGAAAGAGGCTTACGCGAAATTCGTCAAGGATATCAACACGATTATCTACCACGAGGTTGTCGGCAAATCTTACTAAAATGTGCTAAAAATATAAAATTAAAAAAATTCTAACCAATACGCTTAAAAATTAAATAACGATCTACACATTTTTAGTTTACCCTAGCAAGTCTCTGCCTTGGAATGAGCCCGGTGAACGCCGATGAACGAGAGCAAAACCGACACAAGCTGTCCGGTACGGCAAAGTGGTATCTAGCCGTACTATGGGCCGAACTGTGCAAACATATCCGTTGGAAGTTTGACATTTTTGGGGTTTATAGACCGATTTCAATGAGATTAAGAAAGCGGTCGCCGCACAAGCGGCGAATGTGACCGGCCTTGCGACGCTGTCCTGGATTGAACGCCCTAGCAAGTACCGTGACATCCTTAAGCGTTTGCCCAGTTGAAGAAGGACCGTGCAGGGTAAGTTCACACTTCATCAAAGGGCATGTAACATAGTGTGTGGTTGATTAGGAGGAACGCGGAGGTGACATACCTGTTCCTAGAGTGACCTTCAGCGTAGCGATGTACCTGCCTTACGCCACAGGTGACAAGTCGCAGCACTGCTTCGAGGGGGTGAGCTCGTACAATGTCAATGGCGGTAACTACGTCATCAAGCATTCCACCGAGTCGGTGCGGGAGTCCAAACTGAACGCCTTGTTGGCGGGCAGCAACGTGGTGTCGAAGAGGAACGCGCTTGTCGACTACGTTTTGTGAGTTCCCTTTGAGCTGACCGCTTTGTAATTGAGTATTCGCAGCGGCGGCGACGATCTCTGCAAGCGCGTCAGGGCCAAGCTCAGCACCACCGCAAAGGTTTCGCGGGATTCGCCGCCGTCGCCTGCGGGAAAAAATTCGTGTGGTACCAGCTCGGCTACAAGTACTTTGCTGCCGCCGCCGTCGGAGGGGACGCCCTCGCAATCAACTCGACATCTATCAACTCGTATAATCCTAACTGCGGTCAAATCATTTTCTTCCCGTAATATGAACTTTTGTTGTGAGACGGCATGAAGACGCTGGCCCAGTTACCCCTTTGCAATAAAGTGAGTGAAGAAGGACCCGACCGGATGCGTGCTCGGCAACAAGGTGACCGGCAAGGGCGGTTTCTAGGGGTTCGCAGCCGTGGCTTGCGGTAAGAAGTTCGTCTGGTACCAGCTTGGCTACAAGTTCTTCGCTGCCGCCACCGCCGGAGGGGACGCGATCGCTATCAACTCGACGTCCATCAACACATACAACCCTAACTGCGGTCAAATCTTTTTCTTCCCGTAACTGGACCCTTATGGTGTGGCAACACAATGACTTCACTCTCTGCTATGAGTTGCAGTAAAGTTGTGCGAAGGCAATGGTAAAGCGCAGCTCACATAGTTGTCAGCAGTAAATATCAGTAAAGCGCAGCAGTCAAGCACGTGAATAACAGAAACAGACGGTGCCTCGTTCGGAAAAGGTGAACGTCCCTGGAAATGTGTGAGCCATGAAACTTGGTGTTTCCGCCAAGCCCGTTCCGTGACTTTTTGTATCTACATAACGGCGGTCGTGACTTTGGTTAACTTCTCAAAGAACGGCATTACGGCGCTGGGGAGGGGGGTTTACGCTAGCACTCATGACGTGGCAGGGGCGCCGTATCTTCTGAGGTTGTAGCCAATGGTGTCTTGATTGAATTTCAATTTTGAATTTTGTATGCGTGCTCGGTACTGATTCCGAATAGTAAACCCCTAACGTTCCGACGTCCCAAGTGTCTTTCGTCACATCGCTTACCGTTAAAGTCACGTCGTCGTTAAATAATAATCGGTCATGTGGCATAAAAATCACAAGCCTTTCTACAAAACTTGCGTCCGGCTTTGTTTTTTTTTCAGATCCATACAGCTGTTTTTTGAAACCGATGGTTATTGCCCGTAAACTGTGGTAAATTGACACGTGTTGACGATGGTGACGGATCGTTAGTAATTCATGAAGGCCCCTTTCAGAAACGGAAGTCAAAAAGTGCCGCTTCATTGCTGGTCCTCTGTCGTCCGTTCCGCTCGTTGCCCACCCGACTTCAGCTCGACTTTCGGTACCATCAGTGGGACTCGTTAAAAAGGAATTGTTAAAATTACTGCTCTGAAGAAAGTGCATAGTGAAATACGGCTTTCTAGCGAACTTTTAGTTCAGAGAACATGTACGTGAGGTAGGTGTGACTTTTTGAGCGGAACTGGCGAACGGTACGAGACATCTGGACGGGACGTGTGTGAACGTATTGTCGAGTGCCCTCTCCGAACACAACACGCATGCGTACTATATGCACGACTCGCGTCGGCAGCATGTCAAAGCTTTCATGTAAGTGGGAACCCCAAGTACTGCGCTGTGGATTCGAACGTAAATAAAGCACAGTTCAGTGGAACTATTAGAAGATATACGGTGTTTGCATCAGTATTCGTTTGCTGAAGACGAAGGAAGCAGACGTAGTTATGGTTCCGTCATGGACTCGCTAGAATTAATCATCTGCATTTTCTGCAGCAATAAATCACACGACATTCCGGAGGAAACCGGTTCCGCTGGACGAGGTATGCTAGCAATTCTGAGCGTTGGGTGTGCATAGTGTCCTCCTCCGCGGCCAGCTCTCGGGTCACATTTGAACGGGTAAGCCGAGTTAAAGTTCCGTGAACTGAATTTCAAGGGCCTCCTTTTGAGCAGACCACGACATGCTTCGTGTTGGACCACTTTCNGCCACAGCTTTCCTACGCCTAGCGAAGTATCGCTTAAGCCGTTAAATACAATTATTAGGACACCTTTCCCTCCTCAAAATAGGGGAAACGTGCAAGGTAGGGGGACGCTACTGGTCAGTGAGAGAACCTAAATTCTTACCATACTATGGAGCCTTACAAGAGACATCCAGAAATTCCGTTACTCTAGCAGGGAAAGGGACACCAAGGCGCCCTGACTGTTTGTTTCGAAAGCGGATGGATAAGTTAACAGGGGACTATTTCCAATTCAGTCTGAAGAGGTAAATAACACTCGGGTAAAGTATTAGGAGAAGAAGGTACACGTCCGTGAGCAGCGCAGACTTCCATCAATCGAGGTTAAATGCATCTTCGTTTAGATTCTTCTTGTCACTCGCTTTTCCAGCTACGGTTTCTTCTTGGACTTTTTCGAGGAAAACAATGCGTTGGCTCATTTCGACATGCTCTTCACCTGTTACTTGACGAACGTTCAATGGCTCGCCCATTGTCTTATCGCCACGAATCGGTTCACTGTTTTCGCATTCCCGATGTCCCATCAGAAGGTATTTTGAAAGGAATCGGCGATTCCGTAGAGTTTTCGATACTCGTCGCAAAAAGGAGGGGGTAAGAATTTCGTGCCCCCCCCCCCACTAGCTATTCGCGTTCCACCTAAGCTGCATGTCCCCCTATTTTAAGCCTAAAACAGAGCCTAAGCGTTCCTAAGCCAAGGCGAGTATGTCCTAAACCTATAAATATCATTTGGCTATGTTTTCTGGCTTAAAATGGGAGAAAACACAACTTCCCCCACCGCGGGGATCCCCATTTTACCAGCCTGGAAATTTCGCGATGACTATTCACTGAATATTACTAGCATATTTTATAGATTTGGAAGAGGAAGGCTATCACTCTCGCATTTGCTGCATTAGCGATTGTTCCGCTACCTCTTACGTTGTACTTGGTCCCAGCTGAGGCGCACTTCATCTATATTGGCCCCAACGAGTTAACTAACATGTTCGTCGAACCACGCTGGATCTGGATAGGAGGTTTGGTCTATGCCTCTACCTGCCTATGCACTTCACTTACATCGGCGACCCTCGAAATCGCTGGGCTTATCGCGTTCAAGCGCTATGTGAAAAAATTCCAGATATCCGAGGAACACCGGAAGAACCTAAGGTTGCTGGGTACGTTCAGCGTATTATAAGAGCTGCTTCCCAGGGGAAGTTTCCTAGAATATTGATATACCGTACGTCATAAAATTTAAGGCACTCTCTAATTTAAATACACACCGCACAAAACATTGCAGGGCGCATGTTTACACGCTTTTTTATGTGAGTCGTCGAGAATTTAATGTCTCTCCGTTAACCTAAAATTTTTATCCGGCCCAAAAAGTAAGTAAGAATGCAGTCCATGTCCCTCTTCCACTAACTATCCTCCTAGCAGGGGGCCCCTACTCTCCATGTTCCACCCATTTTAAGCCGGAAAAGATTAGGAATGCTTAAGGCTTAGGCTACAAACTCAGGCTCGTGCTTAGTTCAGGCTCAGTTTTAGGCTTAGATTTAATCACGGCTTTAGGCTTATAATAGGGGGAACATAGAGCATAGTTAGTGGGGGACGCTGATTATTACCGAAAAGCACACGTAGCCCGAAAAAAAGAAGCATAACTTACGTATATCTAGTTTGCTCGATACTGATGCTTGTGTCGCAGTCTATTGTGGCTTTGGAACTGATGACGATCGTCGTCGGAACACTATGCGAAGCACATCATCTGGTCGCCTTTGCGCTCGGCCAGACCTCGTGGGTCTGGGACCAGTTCTGCTTTCTATCGCCTATATGTCTCGTGATCACGAGGTAAATGTTTGCTGATGGAATTGCGTACGTTGCCACTATTTCCAGCAAGGACGTGCGTCGTGAGCTGCTTCACTTCTACCATATACGGAAGATCGATGAAGTCCCAAGCGTACAGCCGACGATGGATGGCTCAGCGCAATCGAATGAGCTCCCCTGAAGAGGGACTCCTTTGCGAAGGAGGACTCGTATTTAGATGCGCGACGCAGGCGCGTATTCATTAAAAAAATGGATCACGCGTTAAAGATGTTAGTATTGTCACAAATCTTGCCATCGTAGTTTTTGGACATTCCGGGGTTTTGGACAGCCCCAAAACGCTTTCAACGAACTACATTCCTGACACGTCTGCAAAGAACTTCACCAGCGCCTTCATGAAGCGACCTTGGGCCTCCAGGCCAAAATCGCTGGGGGACGACGACTATCAAAGCAGCAAATACCAATTTACACCGCACCAAGGACGTAGGCAGGATTTCAGGATAGGGGGTGGAGGTCAGGGACTGGGGGGGGGTACATCCCGTAAGTGGGTCAACAGGGGGTCTAAACAAGGCCTCAAAACACTGGCAAATTACTAACTTCTAAAAAATTTTACTGGCAAATTACTAACTTCTAAAAAATTTTATTCAGCAAAGGGTCCCTCCTAGACCTATAGGTGGCTTCGGTCGCCGGTAAGGGAGGGGGGAGGGGGACCTCACTGTTTAAAACGGCCCTGCACCGCCCGAGTACCAGTCTGGAGTTGTTCCCTTTTTCCCCCTTTATGGTCAAAGCTTTTTCGGAAATATATGCGCCTTCTCGGAAATACTGACTAAATAGAAACGCCATGTAATTTAGGCGGCGGCTCCTAGATGCTTGTTTCCCCCTAAAACTTCTAAACGCGATGGTGCCAAGTTTCGCCTTATGTTCGTACTCGGTGTACCATGCCCTGGAACCGTGCACGGAACAAGGATGCTGTGGCAGGCAAGACGCGTAGTCCTAGTGCGTGCAGTCAGCGCACGCGAGAGGATAGGACAGAACAGCAGTCTGCTTTTGCCATCTTTGGTATTGACGTGTCCGGCGGAGTTGCATTGTGCAAGTCATTTTTGTTTTTGTTGCGAACGCAGTCACTTAGGCCTTAAACTGCGAAACTTTTGTAATATCTGGTATGTCCTTCCTGACCTACCTCACACGCCATCCATCCCTGAAATTACCGTTTTAGGCTGAGCTTTGGTCTCGACAGTGCTCACTATTCCTATGCCACGTCATCAACACATCCCGGAACTGACGTTGTGGCACGTTCCGATCGTCTCGATGTGCAGCAATCCTGGCATGCACGTTTTAAGCATTGTGGACACAGGAACATGAGCACATTAGACGGTGGCTACCTTTGTGACAAGGACCGTTTGAAAGCTAAGACAATTTGAGTCGAACATTTTTAAAGCTGCGGGACCGCCGAACTGCTACGTAAGCAGACCCGATCTTTTATGTGATTCGTTCTGCTAAAAATCGCATCATAGTGTTGTGCTAACCCATGGGTGCCATGTGCTTAGCCGCCTGCGGGTAGGATTTTGCCGTGTGCAGCAGGGCTGGGCACTTTTTGTTCGCGGGCCGAGACCGAGCCAAAACGCGGCTGAAATACAGCAAAATATCGGTTTCGGCCCATAAAAGGGGTAAAATTTGGCATTGTAGAAACTTTCAAAGGAGGGTCCAAGGCATTTTCCGGCGCCGAAAAAAATGCCGGAAATTTAACCGGTCCAGAAACAAAAAAAAACCGAAGTCCAGAAACTAGAAATAATCACTAGTGGGGCCGAGACTTGGGAAAACCCGAGACCAGGGCTGGGGACCCTCCGAAAAAAACCAAAACCAATCCAAATCCAAAGCATAACGACCAATTTTCCGGTTTTAAATCCAAATCCAATTTTCGAAGCTTGCTTTAATTGCGACTCATTACAAGGACATGCTCTTCATCAAGAACGTCAACTAAATCGCTTTAATTTGCACTAACGACATTACTTTTTGCGATCTTCTTTGGCCAATAAAAGGTTCAAGCTTCCGAACTAGTTGGTTAAAAGATTCGAAAAATCGGTCCGATTTTCGAAAACCAAATCCAAATCCAAAGCAAAACGACCAATTTTCCGGTTTTCCAAATCCAAATCCCCCCCGAGCCCCGAGACTAAAACGAGACCGAGACCGAGACCCCGCCCAGCCCTGATGTGCAGTCGCTTGTTACCTGGAGCTCAAAAAAAACGTCGAGGTCCTGACACGAATGGGGCGGGTTTAGATGCAATTCGGAACTGAGTATAACAGTATCATCGAACAGAATTCCCGGACCCACTTAAACTAGTGTTCCTGATGATGACTTCGCAAAATAGAAGTAGGGAAAGTGAGGTACGGAGAGCTTCAAGTGTTTTTGGAGTGCTTGCTTAAAACCGACGGTTTGCAATAGGCACATGAAGCAAACGTAGCAACCAAAAGTAATTTTGTGGTAGCAAACGGAGCAATGTGAGTAGCAATTGCAGCAGTAAAATAGGCATTGTAGCCACCATATCAACTTAGCAGACTACAGCGTACGACAGTGGCGTATCTAGGATGCAGCCAAGGAGGGGGGGGGGGCGTGCATGGCAAGGTAATTCGTGGAAAAATGGGCAAACCAGTGAAACAAGCGTGAATTTATTAAATGAAAAATTTGCCTTGGTCTCCTCTTACCCCTCGCGGGCCTTCGGCCCGGCTCGAGGGGAGGGGGGATCTTTTTTGCCCCACAGCGGTTTTTTACACTGATTTTGATGAGTTTGTACCCAGTGTAGCCCGCCGCAGGCGCCGGCAAATTGTTTTTGGGCTTTTTGGAATAAAATTCGTCGAAAATTGAAGGCCTCAATGGTTTTTCAGTCCCGAATATCACGTATTTAGCCTAAAAATATGCCCGCCGCAGGCCCCCCCGCCCCTAAATACGCCACTGCGTGGGTGGTATCAGTGGAAATATATATGGTGTTTAGACACTGCGTAACATGGTGCAACTGGGCTGCGATCGGCCATCCGAGGAGGCCGGGGAGCGCTCCGAAATGTGAGTAGACTATAACAATAACTACCGCTTGTCTGGTTTAGCCTCGGTCGGGAACTTTTTGACTACGCCCTCGAGAAGGACCCAAAAGCAGGCGTAGACAACAGGCATGAACTTGCATCTAGAAATTGGTCACTTCTTAAGGTAGCCTTAGGTGCCTCCACCACTTTGTCGCGCGCTACACGAACTCTTCCACCGCTGTCGAGGTTTTCAAGAATGCCGTGGACAAATACGTCTACCTTGCTGTGCGCAGTCTATGCAACATCACCATAGGTTTCTGTTCAGATAGTCGTGCAAGGCTTCATCAGCAGAGTGACAAACATGGACAAGAACGTCAACCTAAACAAGACCAGGGAGGCTGTCATGCCCGTGGACACCGGCATGGCTCAGCTGAGCAACTGGACGGTGATTTACTCTTTATGACTAGGTGCAGATGAATTTAGGTGATCACTAAATCAACTTGGAACTGCAATGAAAAAGCGCAGACGACCGGCACGACGTCATCCGTCACTGCCTCAGCGACGTCGAGCATTGCTCCCGCCGAGACTGAAAGCAGCTACGCGACGCCAACTCCGCAAACTTCCCTTGAACCCCAGCCAAAGGTAGGTACTGCTGTGTACGCGCTATGTTAAGGGAACGTCCAGAAAGTCCATGACGTTCATTTTGCCTTCGTTTACCCTCCCCCACCCTCTCCCCGTGACAGGCACGCAACGAAAATGTCTTAAAAACATGCCTTGGGTCCCCCCTAAGGTACTTTTCTGCATTGCCTGGTTTTAGCATTAATCTTTGACGAGTATAGCGAAAAATTCGTCGGTCGGCGCTTAGTGGTGGGCCTTTTTATCTAGTGCTTAGTGTGACGTCACGCCTTCGCTGATCGCCCCCTCTCCTGTAACGAGAGGTGACGCATAAGCAAGACCCCCCTTCTCTCCCTGTGACCGTTACGGACTTTCTCGATGCTGCCTTGATCTGCGTCCACATGTTCTGTGAGCCACAGGAGGGCGGGGATGGCCACGGCTGTGATCAACCCTGCGCCGGGGCCGTGATAAGACCCTCTTTTTGGTGAAAGATCCCACTTTTCACAGAAGGTGAGATATGGCAAAGAAATTAGGTTAACTCAAGGGGACCGTCCACGTTTTCAATGTTTTTTTCCCCCCCCCCCCACCCCCGCCCAACCCCTACTTCCGGGCCCGGTCCCGGACACTGCGCAGGGTTGGACATGATCACGTCGGTCAGGAGGCTGGACTGGTGGTCCGCCAGCTGACGGCCTAATCATAAGAAGTAAGAAAATGTCACGCGAACTCGAATTTTGACTACACGTTCAAATTTCTCATAAAACGTTGTGTGTGCGCATGCGGCGAGCTATTTTCCCTCCCTATTTTGGTTCTGTGTTAGTGCCACTTAAGCTTACCTAGAAGTGCAACGTTTTAAAGGGGTAAGAGCAGTGGCGTAGGTAGGATCCCCCCTTTGGTAGTTTTCCGAAGTCTCCCTTTTCTTACCCCGCAGCGGTTTTTAACTCGATTCTGGCGTGTTTATACTCAATATAGCCCGCCGCAGGTGCCGCCAAAAAGTGTTTTTGGGCTTGTTTGGAATAAAATTCATCGAAAATTCAAGGCCTCAATAGTTTTTCAGGAGTTAAAAGATTCCGCTTGTCTAGAAGGTACCCACAAGTGAAGAAGTCGAAAATGTGGTCACTGCCCAAGCGAAGATGGAGAAAGGTCTTGCGACTCAGTCCTGGATTGAACGCCCTAGCAAGTACCGTGACATCATTAAGCGTTCCATTGACCAACTGAAGAACGCTTCCTCAGGGTAAGGTCCAGACGGTTCCGTATCTCCTTGTATGCTTTACCAGTAGAGACCGTCAACAACTGAGAACTTCTAGGGTCACCTTCAGCGCCGCGATGTACCTGCCCTACGCCAAAGGCGAGAAGTCACAGCACTGCTCTCAGGGTATCAATGTGGCCGGACACAACGTCAACGAAGCCAACTACGTCATCAAATACACAGCGGAACCGACTGAGGCTCCGGCGTTGAATGCCACATGGGCCAATAAGGTGATGCCGAACAAGGAAGGTCTTCTCGACCACGTGTTGTGAGTTTTTTGGCTTTCGCATCTTTTGACTGGACCTTCTCAGCTCTGGTGGAGACGATCTGTGCGAACGAGTCAGAGCTAAGCTCGACAGAAATGTCATCGGCAAAGGCGGTTTCTCGGGATTCGCCGCTGTGGCTTGCGGTAAGAACTTCGTCTGGTACGAACTCGCCTACAAATACTTTGCTGCTGCTGCCGCTGGCGGAGACGCCCGCGTAATCAACTCAACTACCGTAGAACGCTACTCGTACAACGCTAACTGCGGTCAAATTGTCTTCTTCCCATAATTCGGACTCTTCTTTTGTGACGGAGTCAAGACGCTGACGATGAACCAGTTAGCCTATTGCAATAAAATGTGTGAAGACGCTGATGATAATACTAGTGACTAGGATTCTACCATTATTTCCCTTATTGTCCACCCTATTAGACCTCACCCCGCCCCCTAACTTCCAAGAGCCGCCTACTGGGCACCAGTGTAAGACCAGCACGTGCAGTTGCTGCGTAAGCGCATGGCGGTCGCTGTAGACGACTTGTTGTTGGACTACAACGACTTCGGAATCGACGAGGCGCATGGGGAAGCTGTGAACAGATCTACGTTGAACAACTATAAATTACGCTACCCGCCAAATGGTTAAAATGGGAGATCGGCAGATTATGCACATAGAGCCGGTAAAGATACATGTTGACCAGCAATTGCAAGACTATCACGTCTCTGGCTATCGCCATAAGCTGAGTTCGGCTTCCGCTGCAGAGCCTCGTTGTTCTTGTTGGACAGCAAGCATACGTCACAACGTGATCGACTAACTTTTCGCGGACAGTGAAAGACTTTTATTGCTCGTCGCTTTGCAGTGCGACGCTGATAAGGTCGCAACTGTGAAAACACTAATTGTTCGGCCGCGCTTGAGCGTGTCATCTCGTCGGTTAGATGCAGATCAATTGGGCGACAGTGAGGAATTTAGCCGCGTTCTGGTAAGTTTGCGTCGGTAAAGCTCCACAAAACGCGGCGTAGGATCTTCGGTTTGGCCAACAATTATGCCTATGTCGTCATGCTTAGTGCAGCGAAGGATATCATGGCCCTTCAAAAGGGTTCCGTCACGAAAAGTTCAGCGAATGCGACGGAATGTGACGTAAGTTTTTGAATTGGAACGCTTGGAACGTTCGTTGCTTGTCTACAACAAGAAAGCAGAGTTGAATGAGTGGGTATAAGGCAGGGGGTTTTTAGGTCGAGATTACTTCACGTCACTGTTCGCTAGTCTCGACCGGCGCCGTCCTACTGGCGGATATTTTCCCCGGTCTCTTGGTGAAGCTGACGATTCCCTTTGTTATGCATCGAATTCCGTACGGGTAAGTCTCAAATTCCATCAGTGCTATTTGGTGCACTACACTATGCCAGTGCATAGGCTTCGACATTTGCTCGTGTGCTTGCTGCAAGCCGCTAGTTTCCTTGTTGTCGCATTTTCGCCGAGCGTAGCGGTTTCTCTCGTTGGAGTGTGCGTCGCGTCGGTTGGCACCGCACTTGGCGGAATGCTCTACCTCTCGCTAACGGCCTTCTACTCGCGGTAGGTCTATGCCTGTCTGGCAATCGAAATAATTCCCTAATCGGCTTCTTGTGCGCAAAAGCTTCGTGACATGTCGCTCGGCCGTTTGCCGTTGTCGTCGTAACATGCGATCCTTTTAGCAATTCTATCTCCGCGCTGTCGTCTGGGACAGGAGGCGCTGGGCTGGTCGGATCATTGGCCTATGCGGGTCTTACAGAGCCGCATCTCGCTAATCTGTCCCCGAAAACAACGCTTTTGATAATGTTGGTAGTGCCCGCACTATTCGCCGTCACGTAAGTTTGTGTGATGGCGTAATGTTGAAAAACTGGGTTTGTTGCTGCTTCGGAGAGCGTACACCGCAGTTTAGGTATTGGTTCATCCTTGTGTTGCCATCAGAGCTCCACCGAGTGTCACTTTCCAAACCCTCTACGTGGATCATTCCACGTCCTACCAGGCCTCTCAACTCGAAAACCAAGATCCAGGGCCCTGCAGGTAAAATAATCCAGGGGGCGAACCAGGGGGGTCAGGTAAAATTCAGGGGGTAAATCAGGGGGTATTTTTTCTGCTTTGTCTTCCCGGCATTTCAAGATTTACTGGCGCTCCAAAAAGGACCTTTCAAATGCCTCTTTCCGCCAGGAAAGCTTCACCCGAAACATTCCGCCGTTGCAGGCGGAATTTCTACGAATGAAACGTGATTTCCGAAGGAAATTGCGTTTTAGCACGCCGCGGGCGAAGCCAACGACTTATTTCAGTGGAACAATGGGCTTTCTACACGAAAAATTCAGTACTACTGCAAAAATATGACCCTATACCCCCTGGATTTGCTCACGAAAACCAGGGCAAAAAGCTAAATCCAGGGGGTACCCCCTGGATCCAGGGGGGTTTGAGATCCCTGCGTCCTACGCGACAACAATGTATGGGCTCGGCCTAATATAGTGCACTTGTTATCTACAAAACGGAATCACTTCCACCTTAGATACTGTGTGGGAGAACGAGAAGCCTCCAGTCGAGAACGGAGACCAGTCGGAATCACTAGCTGCATGTAACGAAGGAGAAGCGTCCTTTTCCGACCGATTAATTGCCGTAAAGGTGTCATTCCAATCAACAACCCAGTAGTTTATTCCAAAAGTTTAGCCGCTCATGCGATACATGCTTCCACTGGCGGCAGTCTACCTCTTCGAGTACCTCATCAATCAGGGGCTGGTAGATATGCCGATGCTAGCCTTTTCACATGAGTCGAATTTAGACAGAACTGATTTTCTTCGATTGTTCGCATGGCCTCTACCTTCCCCGGTCGAGTCAGTATCGGTGGTACCAAGTGATGTACCAGCTGGGCGTGCTTATCTCAAGGTCGTCACTAAACATCGTGACTTTGTCGACGATAGTTTTATACCTGCTGCCGGTGCTGCAGGTAGGGCATGAAGTGTGAAAGGCAGTGTAGAACAATGCGGACAATGGGTTTTCATAACCACAGATCCCCTAATAATGATCCCCCCGAGGTACCTAATTATTTTCCAGTGATTCTCCGATAACGACTTTCCTAATAAGTTGTGCTTGGTCCCGCTATACTTAGCTAAAATTTTCCAAAATTTTGACTGAAGCATTGGACGTACTCTGAAAGCACTATTTACTCTAAAACGTATTTAGAAAGCACTTTAGTTAAAAATTTTCTCAGTCGGAAGTACGAACAGGAGGGATGGACGGGCGGACGGAAGGTGATCACCGTTGGGAGAGGTCACTAAGAGGTGAGGGGTCAGTGTTTGGGGCAACATCCGTTGACGGCCATCTCCTGCTGGAATGGCTGGCTATGTCCCAACTGTTTAGGCGCTCAATGCGATTCTGTTCTTCTTCGACGCAGTGTTGTTTTTCGTCCCGCACATCACGATCATTTTCGTGCTCATTCTGCTCGAAGGCCTGCTCGGAGGAGCTTCCTACGTCAACACCTTCGACAAGATCCACAAGAAGGCCAAGCCGAACGTCAAGGAATACAGCCTCGCTATCGCTACGCTGGCGGACTCGGCCGGCATCATCGTTGCGGGACTTGCCGCGATTCCGCTGCACAACTATGTCTGCCAGCGGGAATTGTACTCTTTCTCGACCGCGTAATTCTGGCTACCATGAGAGCGTCATCAGCTTAAAGGTTACACGTAAATCGATAAGTAGTGTTCTTCGCCTTCAGTCTTGAAGGCAGTATCGTTCTAAGGCAGAATAGCGGACTCGAACTGATTAAATAAAAATAATAGCGGTTACTATCGTTGTCATCTGTAGATTTACAGAAAACATCAGTCTACAAGCATGAGCATAGCACTGGGACTGGAACTTATAACCAATGGCTCGCTTACCATGCTGATGTAAAGAATGTCCTCCAAAAAAGATGTTAGGGAACCGGCACATAATGTCAATAGAACCCTTAAATAAAAATATTCTGAGAGTACGGATGTACGGTATGGGTGGGTACGGCCAGTACGACTGTACGGTACGGCACCGGGTCAGTACGGCAGCCGTACTGAAAGCCGTATTATCGGCAAAAATTGGCAAAAAATAATCAGAACGGTTACTATTTTTTGACTATTCTATGGGTATTTCGAGAATGTACGTTAGGTGAACCCGTACCTTGACAGTCCTATAAAAGGGAGGTTCAATGGAGAAAGTTATTAATAAATTTGTCAAAAATTTCAGCTTAACAACGGCTTAAGCTTAAGGTTAATTGGCCTTTACGACTGACCCAGTACGGCTTTTTAGTAGGGCCCGTACTGAGTACGGTCCGGCTGTACGGTACGGGGGGGGGGGTCCAGTACGGTACGGCAGTACGATACGGCTTGGGTTTGCCGATCTTTAGTAAGTACCTTTTGTATCGCTTGGTCAACACGTGACTCATGCTTGGTTGCCCGCCGCACTCCGGTACGGTCGTCGTCATGGTCCAGTGCGAAAGTCCAATTTGTGATTCGAATAGATTTCACGTATAGTTGGCACATAACGTTGGCGTATTTTGCAGTCGAATTCTGTAAATATGGACTGTTTTTTCACGGCTAGGTAACGCTTAGTCGACGATTTTCTTTATAAAACCGACGATTTTATGGGAACGCTAGCACCTAGGGGACCAATTACTAAGTCCACGCAGCGTCAGCACGTTTGGACGGAGAGCACAGAACTATTTGTCGCATAGAATGTATTCGGGGAAAGCTATATGCCAAAAGCTTACCAGTAAACACCTGTTCCTAGGGGTCGTCCGGGTTTAAAGGGCAGACGTCGGGCGACGGGCACATTAGTCGAGTGCCAGGTCNCGGGTTCGGCGCGGGGTCCCAGTGCCGATCTCTAATGATTGCTAGGTAAGGCTCGAACCCGGATAACTAAGACGCGCGCCCTCACGTATGAGTAAACGGCACACGTCAATAAGCGTCTGGCTTTTGACGGCCGACTTGCTAACCGATACTCTTACGTTATAAATTGGACTGAAACTATGAACAATCGGGGAACGCACGCCTGAACGTGCATTGTCGCCTGAAAGGGCACGTTCTGACGTTAAAATTTTGTGTGATTACGACGCACTACAATTATTTTGCGTTGCTGCGGCTGTTAAGCGAAATGAACTGTCGTATAGTTCGTCGCCAGTGGAGCACGAAAAGTCGTCGCCCCTTATACGTTCTTGTGACCCCTTCCTAAAAAAACTTTTTTTCGGTGCCGAAGTTAGAAGTGACAATTTTTTGCATGAAAGCCATTTTTGCGCCACGGAACGGAACACTTTCACATGACTGTTACGCACGTGAAGACGACTGATAAGGGCGGCGTCCTATTGCGCCGAGCACTTCATCTGATCGCACGGGTGTGTTCTACTTTTCAATGAGTGAATCATTCCACACATCCATCCTTTCTCGTTCCTCAGAGACCAACGTCTTCGAAGAAGTGGCTAATTTCAGCAAGAGCTTTCTCAGCCTGGATGCTCTCGACGGTGGACGACAGTTTGCTCACTCCGGAGCTTCCCAATGACATTCCTTTGCAACTGCTGCGACAGTCAGCTGGAAAAGCGAATGTATCAGAAGACGCGGCTAGCGACGATGACGCTGAATCTGTTCCGTTGAAGGAACACGCAAAAGAGGGAGAAGTGAAGAAGCCGCAGTCGCTAATGGACGACTTGGGCCCCATTTGCCTGCTAGTCCTTCTCTACATTCTTCAGGTACGCGTCGTTTCAACCACCCTTCAAATGGCAAAGCTTAGTCGAGCAGAGCTTGGCGACCTTCAGGCCGAGAACCGATTGTGCTCCGATTTTGGCTTTAGCCCGGGTCCCTTTGCCGATTCCAGTTCCAAAAATGACCGCGATTTAGGGCGTTCCGCTAGGTCTCATCACCGCCGTGCCACTACTGCTGCAAACGAGGGGTATCACGTACAGTCAGCAGGCGGTATTCTCACTTGTTTGGTGGCCTTACAGGTACGCAAAAGCTGGCTAGGGCACTCTTCGCGTGCTTTTGCTTCGCATGCAGCTAAGCGTGTTTGTTTAGCCTGAAGCTTCTCTGGGCTCCTGTGGTCGATGCTGTCTATGTTAAGCGTATTGGTAGACGGAAATCATGGACCGTACTCTGTCAGTATCTCACAGCAATTATGTTGCTCTGCATCGCATACTACACTGGCGATATGCTGGGATCGGAAGCAGTACACGGTAGTCTTTCCTGCCGATATGCATAATTTTGCTTGCGTAACCTGGAAAGATTATATTTTTTGGTTTATGATAGCTGTACATAGTCGCGGAATGTAAATCACTGGTTTCAGCTAGTGTTCGGAACCCGTGCCCGTTTCACGGCCGTCCCCGTTCCCGTTCCCCGTTTTTCACGGGAACGGAGAAATCACGGGGGTTGTCAGCACGGGGACGGGAAACGGCCCGGGTGGGGTCAAGGAACGGCCGCCGTTCCCGTGCCCGTTTTTTCGTAAGGGGGGGGGGGCTTTGATCAAGACAAAATTTTGAAAGTCAGGCATATTTTCAATAAATTTTAAACATTTTGTTCTTAAAATTTGCCACTATACGATCTTATAAAGTGCCAGAACTTGGATTACGTTAAAAGCTATGACCAAAATGGCTGCTTTTATCTAACGTTGATGTTAAACTGGGGTTTTTGACATTTTTGGTTTTGAGAACGGGCACGGGAAACGGACCGTGCTTTTGGCACGGGAACGGGGAACGGCACGGGAGGGGGTACCACGGGAACGGGGAACGGCACGGGGGTGGTCTTACCGAACACTACCGGTAATATGGTTTTGTATCGAGCTGGCCTGGATTGTCGGCATTACTGAGTATTCCTCCGGCAACTTTCGACCCAGTATTTTTGGGACGGACTCTACAACATTACGCTAGGGTACATCACTAAAATAGGCCAAATAGCCCCCTGTTGCTGCGTGCTGGTCTCTATTTATCCAACACTAAGCGCGCCGGTGCGTGTGTCAGTCCACCTATAGTTGTTGCTATTGCCTTTACGCTTGCGAATGTTTGTGCTAACGGCATAACCGATCGGTAAATGCGGGGAAGGGATCGTCGGAGTCCAAATAACCACCAACAACGCTTCGGTAATATGCACTTGTCATATTCCATGCCGTTCTGAGAACAAAAGGCCCGCAGGGCGACGAAGAAAAATTAAAACCACCCGGCTCATGACGCCGCTGTCTACTTTGAGCTCAATTTTCCACCCGCATTAATTGACCTTGCCGGAATTTCGTGCGTTTCCCCCGGCTCAGCAGCTTGACGGCGGCGGCCATGCGATGCGCATTCTCCCTGCACTTTATCCATCGCTGCAAAAATATTGTTCTCTTCCGGGCCCGAGAAGCCGCCCTTATCGCTTGGACGCATGCTGGACGAACAAAACTCCTTAACGTAATCATGTTGTGCGCCTTTAGAGATACAACAATGGCGGGTTACTTCAATGACGGTCAAGGGCTCGCTTGTAACGGTAAGCATTTCATCGCATCTTTTTCGACAACAGCCCGCAGGCTCTATTTTCCAATTTGAGAATTTTTTAAAAATCTTTTTTTTGTCTTTCTTTGCATCAACGAAAAAATTAAATAAATGAGCAAAATATGGAAATAAAATAATGCCAAAGATACTGGCAGAACGTGTAGTACGTTCTAACGCAGCAAGCAATCCGGTCGCGTTTGTGCCATCATCCCCCCTAACAAGCCCCAGCTTTCTATTACTTCATGGTCCGAACCACGAAGACCCGATCAGCTTTTGCCCTCCATGGCTGTACCAGGAAAGCACCATGCAGTTTTGGTCAGCGATTCTAACCTACTCTTTCTCGTAGCAGAAAGCGACTATCCGATGGCGTTACGGACGCTGAGTCCCGTGAATTCGCTCTTCACCGGCTCCGTCTCTATGATCGCGAACCTCATCCTCCTACTGCTCATCTACGGTCGTACCTCGAAAGAACTACGCGTCTACAGTCGCATTCTCATTCAGAACTGCGTCGTCGACATGTGCTACACGGCGACGGTGCTATTGACGGAAGCGGTAAGCGTTTATGACCGGCGGGCAGCCGAGTAGTCAGCGGCATCAAAAGGTGAAAGTGTGTGGGGCCTGGGTTTGAACTGTCCTAGAAAGCGTAAACACTGGATCCAACTCGAACTGGGCTGCCCGCTATGGAGTAGTCCGAATCGCATGTTCTTCGCGGGAGTAACAGGAGGTAAGAGGACGGAAAACTTCGCCGGATACTGATCTCCCCTGATTCCCTCTGTATCTTGAGGTTTCTCGAGTTCTTCAGAATCTTCGAACTGATCGACCCTGGTGATTGGTGACCCGAAGATTTAGTGCATGTCAGGGCCCATTAAGGGATGTTAGCCTACCCCTTGTTTCTCGACCCTTCTTTCCGCTTTTTGTTCAATCGTACCTCCGCTTTTTTCAGCAAATCGAGTTCTCCAACGGCGCGACGCTGATGATGATGGCGGGCGTGTTCCGACACACGCCCCATCCGTACAACTACAACCTCATCAACCTGTACATCGTCGGACTCTTCTCATGCGTCCTCTTCCTGCCCATACAGTTCGTCTTCCGCTACTACATCGTCTGTCACAACAAGGTGCTCAGCACGCGCAAGTATGCGCTGATGTGCTGCACGAGTCTCTTCGTCGCGGTCGCGTACACGTGCCTGCACGCGTGGACGTTCATGCCGCGAGGGAACTTGCAGGCGTATGCGTACATCGTGGATACGCCCTTCTGGATCGACGACACCGGCAAGCCGCCCGTGTTCATCGCTGCTGACATTGTAAGTCTACGCTGGGGCTTGTCGCGCGTGATTTATTACGCTAAACAGGGTCAGTGGGGCTCTTTGAGTCAGCCAGGAGGGGCTGAGGTAGGGGATCAAGGGATACGAAGGGGCTAAGCAGAACTTCGACATTTTCAAAATCCAGGATTTCGACACTTTAAAGCAGTTGCTTTCCGTCCTGTTCCTAGCGTTTTTCCGAAGGGAATCGACTTATTCAGCACAATACAATACTCTACAACATTACTTAGGCAATCTAAGCGTATGCGGCTCGTTAGTCTTGGGCTTGTTATAACCCTCGCTTGACGCCACTCGTTGTCTTAAGCTGAGCTTGCTGAAGGCTACTTTGCTAGTTATGCTTTATGTCTTTAGAAAGACCTCCGCATCGTGATCCTCGTCACCGCGTGCATGGTCCTCTCGTCGCTGGCCTACGCGGTCATACTCGTCGCAAACAGTTGTGTCCTTCGGAAGCTCAAGCACCACCAGCACCAGATGAGCCGAGGGACGCGCGAGGTCCAGAAGCAACTCGGACGAGTGCTTCGCTATCAGGTAAGGATCGGATGTCAGCGCTCACTGGACCGTGAATGGACACGGACGTTCTGCCGAGATCTTCCGTTCCCCCTCCAGTTGCCTTATTCTGCTGAAGGTTCCTTTTCCTCTTCCATTCTCGAAAGAGCCGCTTCGTTTCGTTCTGGACAACTCTTTCCTAATTCTTGAGGCATAACTTTAGTTTTTCTCTAAGGCAAAAAAAAGAGATAAATTAGCAGCTAAAATACGCACGTAACAAACGTTGGCGGTCGCCGGAAAATCACCTAATCGACCGTGGTGCGGTCGGACGACAAGAGCGGTCTGGTCCACCGGAGCGCTAGCAAGGTGTATAAGGGGTTCTTAGAACCATTCGCCGTTACTTTCTTAACTGACCCATTCTACCCCTTCGGGTCCATTCCCCTTCTCGGTACTCGTGCATACGTCCCTTCTCGGTCACACTCGCCAGGGGACGTTAGAAAACGAACGTTCCCGATTGTACCGTTGGGCGACTGAACTCTTGGAGTCCAGCCAGAGATCTTACGTCTACTACAAGTTATCGATGACGAAAGCAACGTTTTAGGCGATCGTACCATTGCTCGTCTGCGTCGTGCCGCTGGCGCTGGTTTTCGTGTTCGGCGTCTTCGGAGTGAAGACTTGTGGATGGTAAGTACAATCTTATGGCAACCGAGTCTGGGGATCTTAGCGAGTCGGGAATGCATTAGGCCAACTAATAGTTTTGAGGTTTCGATAAAGTAAACGCCATTTGAAGTCGCATGGGTCCCACGAACGAGCCTGGGATTGAATATAATGACACAGAAAGATATGTGTTAGACTTTGGCCCATACTACCGTATTGGCTCGAATAGTGGGCGATCGCCCACTATTTTTCGATGGTCAAATTTGCGAGGCTTTTGTGAAAGTAGTAAAGGGTCCCTCCTATGGATTTAGCAAAATTTTTCGAAATTTTCGTGACAAAAAGTTCTCGTCTAGGATGAATAGGTATGTCCTAAAACGTGTTCTAAACATGTCTTTGTGACAAGTCAACTTTGAAATTTTTGGTGATCGCCCACTATTAGGGGTGGTCCACTATCAAGGGTCGCCTTCTATTCGAGCCAATACGGTAGTTGTTCTTTGTGGGCTCAGACAGTAGTAAAGTCTCCATAAAGTACCTTAGCATAACGTAATGCTAAGGACGCTATTGAAAGTTATTGCTAATACAAGCCACACGGTACGCAGTTCTCAGCTTTTGCGCACATTTTCTGTTTTTGCCGGACAAACCGCTTAATTTTTATTCCTTTTTGTCGTCTTTCAAAAAAAGTGAAAATTTTCTCGAAAATTATCACGGAAACTCCAGTCTATACCATGAATGAGCGCCCGGCGTAGTAGCTCTACGACGATACCGTCCTTACTAGTTTAGCTACGGAACGCATGAACATAGGGCGTATTCTACTAGTTGTACCGGGCATTAATCAGCCAGCTTAGGGGCCTCATGCTGACGATTCTCGTAGCGTGGATCCCCGTGCTCAACCCACTCTCGACGATCATCTTTGTCAGGCAGTACCGCTCCGCGCTGCTTCGCTGCGGTCGTCGCAACGATACAATGCCATCTTACGTGACCAGTTCTATGATGCCCTCCTCGGTAGTTTTCCACTCGATGATGCGGACAGAAGCGAGCAGCCATCCACGACCGGTCGATCAAATATTTGCTGATCCAGGTGTTATTGTTTAAATTATGGCTAGTGTTTGTAAATTGATGGGTTTGAAACAGATAAACTCAATAGCCGTTTAAGCCAATCTTATAGCAGGTGCCATGCGAAAAAACTTGCATAAAGTGGCACGGCTTCTAGCAAATCTGAACAACACCCGCGTTGGTTGCTCATTTCTGCAGCGTAATTGACGCCGTAGCCGGTACGCCCTCCAAATAACATTCCGTTCGCTTTTCCCCATAAAGTACCTACGGATATCGTGGACGAATGCTCACTGGAGCAGACCGATTCGGACTCTTTTTTCGTTCGACGTCGTTGTTTCTCAGCTTCACGGAACGAATTGGGGATTTCGGAATCTGAAAAGGCACACTAAGGTCAGTTCCGTTCGATTACATTCTTCCCAGTATCATAGTCAAGCCTTTACTGAAGGGCACCTTTTTCCGGGCATGCCTCCATGTGTAGGCTTATGCTGCAATCCTTTTTCGCCTCGATAAGCTTGCTGTAACAGGCGACGAGAGCACTGCGTGGGTACGACTCGTAATTCTGAAAAATTTGGTGACACGAGCTCTCTCCGAATGAGAGACCGTGTTGCGGTAGGCAGCGATGTCCCTTTAGGACGAAAACACAATCAATGCGTCCGGTCACAAGAGACAACTTTATCTGCGTAAAACACTAAAAACTCAAATTACGTATTACGGTCAAAGTAAGCGCATTTAAACACATAAACCAGGGCAACTGCAAGAGGAGCGATACAGTTAGTACACTGCCGAAGGCCTGGATCTATCGTCGTCAGCCTTTAATAACCATGCTCACAACGGTGACATAGTTTCAAATGGCTGTTATCTGGACAGGACCAAACAACTGTGGTGGTGACAAACAGCTTCTGACAACGCCGACATACGCACAAGCTGTCCTGACAGTCGTCGCAGGCCACGGGTTTCTTGTCGGCGTCCATTAGGAACACTTTTCTGCACGAGCATCCACGGCACAGGTAGCGTCCGCATGAACACGGAACGTACACCTGCTCGAAGGGCACCGAAACCAGCTTGCCACATGAGCAGTTCGAACGAGTCACAGCTTGCGCTCCGCATTTGGCGCATGTTACCCAATTGCCGTAGTTTCTTTTGCCGCAGTGAACATAACCGCACACTTCGCATCTGACGAATATGAGGTTTGGCACGTTGTTGGTTTCCCCTTGAAGTTGCGGCGAGCGAGGATTCACGTTGAATCCTTCGGGCACAGTCTTGTTCTCGAACCACTTCAGGATTGACAAGACTTCCTAAATCTGCGGCCTAGTGTAAGTTTCTGCACTACCGTATTTTCTCTAATAAACCCCCCGGGGGGTCTAATTCTCGATCGATGAATTTCGGGAAATTTTAAAATTTTAAATGCTCGTAATTTTTTTCTTTTGCGTCCGCAGGACACTCTCTTCGTCTTAAAATAGTTAGTTCGTCATTATCTATTCAAATATGGCCTTAGTTTGGAAGTAACCGTTACCCCAGCCCAGCTGTAAATTTTTGGGGAGGGGGGGCTATTAGGTGGGGGGGGTCTAATAGAGGGGGGGGGGGTTATTAGAGAAAATACGGTATCCTGTAAATAGTACAGGATTTTTGGAGTCTTTGGTCGTTTCCTCGATTTTGGCAAGTTATTTGCAACGATCATCAAAACTCAGTGGGTTCCCCTATTGATCAAACAAAACATCAGAAGTTGCTTACTTCCGGTGTAAGGATTCCCGATACAGCAGGGCCGCTGTAGAACTCCTTCTCCGTCATGGTTGGAAAGCGAATGTTGTACACAATATCACCAAGAACTTCGCGAAGTTTTTCCCCTTGACTAAGGTTGGAGTGTTCCTCTTCCTCGCTAAAGACCTCGCGGAATTAGAACAGCCTCGGTCTGGTTACCTTTCCTGTTGTTCCGTGGCCCACTCGACTACACACTTGTACAAGTACCGTTCGTTTACCGTCAGATGTTCTCTTTTTGTGATGGCGAACAATGGATCTCTCGGAAGCGACGTAAAGCTCTTGTTGAGGTACTCGTTATCGCCATCGTCGTCTGTGTATCTGACGAGAAGATCGTCAGTCTCATCGTCCACGAGCTTCCAACAACTAAATTGGTTAAAACGTGTCCAAAACAGTGCATCTAAGTTGACGAGCATGTGATGTGGTAAATGGGACGGCCTTTGGATGGGGAAGGCCCAGCGCAGGAGCAATCAAGGGACATGGTGTGTAAAGTATCCAGTTTAGCAAGTGCAAGGTTCCGGTCCGGACCATGATTTTACGGTCCGCTGTCGACGTAACTCTCCAATACCAACTTACACAGCTCCAAGTTCCTCGATTGTGTCTGCCGCGTACAGGTAGTCAGCCACGCTGCGCGCATCCACGTGAGTTTTTACAAATCTCCAAGTTGTCTGGCTGACACAAGGTTGCGGTAGCCAACTGAGACTTCGTCGAGGTATATAAACCTGCCGTTTTGTAATCGTTAACAAAGTCTAGCGATGCCGTTTACCTCAGTAGGGCACGGAAACCGTCAGGAGTGGTGTCGGGTAGTTCCACTGTCTTTGGCCTCTCTAGGCTACCAAAGAACATCGTAGCGAAAGCATCCGATGCCGCAACCAGCAGAGTAACACGTGCAGGGATACGTACTTTCTAATATACAAGGAGAAGACAAGAAGTTTGCTTCAGTAACTTGATAAAGCTACCTCCTCGCCGACAATAAACTCCACATCCGCGTATTCTTCCTGGAAAAGAAGAGACTCCATGCGGCACTTCAACGTCGCTTTGCTGGCATCAACCATCCTTGAAATTTGCGGCAGCTAAGTGGCAACTAAAAGCGACTAATTTTTACCTTTTAAAATGATTCATTTCGCGTAACAATTGGTACAAGTTAGCAACGTCGACATTATTTGTTAAACAAGAGCAAAAATAACACTTTAAACAACCAAAATACATCACGTGCACCCAAACGTCGACGACTATTCTCGTGCGACGGGCCGATCAATGCAACTCTCCGTTGACGTAAACTCTCGCTTTCGGAGAGAAACTCACCAGCGCCAGAAGTGAGCCCTCCAGCTGTTGCATGGATGACACACCGATGGAGTGACCCTCCCGCCTGCTTGTGGCGGATCCGAAAGCAGGCGGCCAAAATCGGTTTTGACGATGTCACATGCGAGATTTTTTTCGTGGAGTTCTATATCTCTGCAGATAATACCGATTGTCTGGACAAGCTCCACATTGAGCTCGGGATGGGTACAAGTGCTATGAAGCAGCCGCCAGTCACTCCTTTTCAACGACGCCTCCCTCAAAAAGCGACTTGTCGTCAAGAACACGAGCTTGGTAGGAGCTCCGAGCTCTTTCTCCCATGCTAAGCTTGTTTTGGTAGCAAGAAAAGGGGCGTGTTCAGCCAGCTGGCCTATCAAGGCAGTGCTTCGTAGCGTCGCTAAATTTTTGCCTCGTTGAGAGGCGACGAGAGCCCCATGAGTCGTAGCCGGAACATCCTGCCTTTCGACAAATATGGAGCTGAAATATTTCCTGATAGCTTAAGTTCGTCGTGCCGGAGCGCATGAACTTATAGAGTTTGCATTTCGTACCGTATTCCGTACCGTACCGTACTGCGTACCGTATTCTACGGTACGGAGTACGGTACGGCTCTGGGTCAGTACGGGTTTCCGTACCGTACCGTACTGGTACGGTACGGCGTACGGTACGGCAGGACCCCCAGTACGGCGCCGTATTCCGTACCGTACTGCAGGCCAAAAAAATGCCCATTTTAGCCAAAAACGAGCAAATTTTGGGCATTTTTGACAAAAAGGCGAAAAATTTCGTCAAGAATGACGGTATTCAGTTCTATTTCACACCGTTAATAACGTTTAATGTTATTGGCGTTGTTGTTTGAAGTCCTAATGTGTCGGTTTACATGAAAAAAGGCAGAAAATTTCGAATTTTTTATTACCTCCTGTTCTGTTCTAGATATCTAACCTGGTGTCATAGCACCGAGTATCGCAAACCACGAAATGGCAGGAAGAACGACTTTTAAAATCCGTTCCCGTACCGTTCCTAAATGGCTCGTTTCCGTGCCCTTACTTGACCAGACATAGCCCTCCTCCCCAGTATCACAGGGGACAAGGAAGATGACAAGCCAGGCGGAGCGCTGCCTTGACGCAGATCATCTCCTAACATCTCCAAGTTTTGACAAACTCCCGCAGAAATGAAAGAAGGGATAAGCTTGTCGGATTCGCTAAGCTTCGAACCATTGTGTCGGACACTCCATAAAGGCTATATGATCCAGTCAAAGTTTGGCCAGCGGTGTTGTGCTCAATGCAGTGAAAGACGCGCAAGCACGTCTGAGAACCAAGAACAACATACCGCGCTGTGCAGATATTCCTGTGCGGGGATCCAAAACCAATCTTCCGTCCGGTCTAGGTATTAGTGCACTAGCCTTCGTCGCAATCTCTCATAAAACCACGTTTCAGATGCGCTAGATGAAGCTACATTAAAAACAACACTTCCACTAAAATGACTCACCCACTTTCATCACAATCACGCAAAAGCAGAAACAATAACCTTGGATTTTCTGGCCCTTACAAGACTGTTTAATGTACCAGCTTGCACTTTATGGCACGCAGAAGAATAATGGGTTGCCGTGAAAACAATTACGACGCAAAGAGTTCAGATTTTAACTGGAAAGAGTGCGAATTGTCATACAAACAGTCATCTGAGTTGGTCAATGCGAACGCACGAACGGCGCGATAGAGTCGTGCTTTCGTAGAGGCGTGTTTTGATCCCCTTGACAGGTGCCGAGCGGCGACAGCCTCACAGATCGCAGCGAGAACATCCAGCCTTGCAGTGGCCAGCTGAAACATCTGCTGACTCAACTGTGCCGCGGGGCGGATGAACTTACATGCTGGTGTGTACTGGACTTCTTCCAGCTCGCGGAGATCGAGGTCTTCGGTGTAGACTATTTCAGTAAAGGCCTTGTTGGTATCGCTGTCCTTGTGGTTGATCTTGAAGCCCACTATATCCCCGAACGGGTTTCGCGAGATGCATAAGAAAGGGTTATCTTCGGCGTCGAGCTCCTTTAAGTACCGTTGACAGAACCTAAAAGCAGGTGGATCGATATAATAATGTTTTCGGCTAACGGATGAACCATAAGTTAGTGATGGTGAGACCCCGTACCGTACTGCCCTGCCGCAATGAGCCAAAAATGCCGTGCCGTCTTCACTACGTACGGCTCGGTATAGCATGAGATGTGGCATTCTACGGCGTCGTACCGTTCTCCGTTCCGTACTGACCTCTTCCCGTACCATAAATACGGCCAAGCGGTACAGCATTGTACGGCGCGCCATCTTAGCACACATCACACTGCTTTCCCTTAGCTAGGTATTGAAGGGGGGGCACCAGCAAATTGAGGTTCACAGGGGCGGGACTGGCACTGGCGACGTTCGCAACAGAGGCAGGAAAAGAAGTTTGAAACTAGCATGCTTTTTGGATGCTCTAGTAAGTACTGCATCGTTGGACTCCCCATGTCGGTTTCCGGTTGTTCAAGAAAAGTTTGTCACAACAGCGCTGAGCAATTTACTGCGGGGCCAATCTTAGCTGAACTGAGAGATCAGTACGCGAGTTCCGGCCGGCGTAAAGTGGCTTGAGGACCTACTTGTATGGCTCGGTCCCCTCGCGGCAGACGACAATGCAGGTACGATGCGAGCCACCGTAGCAGTAATAGTCCGCGAAGAAGACGCGCAGCTTCTTTCCGAAACGTCCGAACACTCTTTTCGGTTCGAAGATTCGGCGGAACGGCCGGAAGAATGACTGACTGTCAAAGCGCATGAGGTTCGTGAAGAAGAAGATTCCTAAAAAATTCGGTTCCCAAATCTAACCGCAGCACCGACGATTATTTTAAACCACCTTGGAGTCGATGGTTAATCGGATTCTTGTCGTGGCCGCACTTCCTGATCAGCTGGGCTTCCAAGCGTCCCGTCGCGAACACCTCGGCAGTCGAGCAGTGAGTGAGGTAGTGGAACTCTTTCAAGCTTTCATCATCGGTGGCACGTTTCACCGCTCGTTTATAAAGTCGTGCGACTTCGACTGTCGTGTACACTAAAGAGACTCCCGAGACAAATTTTCTAGACAAATGGGAGAATCCTTTCGGATTGCTACAGCGACTTACCCGTACTGAAGCGTTCGCGAGCGATGGTCTGCTTTGATTCGCATTCCGATTCGTCGCGAATCACGCTGAGAGTGAGGACGAGTTCGTCCGGGATCGCGTATTCACCACCGTCGTTGTCAAGCTGCAGCGACGGTATAAAGCTTGATCCGTCCGGCCGCCGGAGGCCGCACGGATGCGTCTCCGACGCCAACAGTTGGCCGGTATTCGACGATGTAACGGTGATTTCGAAGTATGCGTCCCTGTACTTTCCGGGCGGAGTACACTTCCAGTCGATGCTGACTTCGTCCCATGAGCGGTGGACGGGAGAGCAGTCGGTAATCTCGTCACAAGCAGCACTCATTACGGCAGCAAACACAAAATATCGTAGCTAAAACACGACGTTTTTCAGTTTGAACAATGAAGATTTCAAAAGATGTGAACTGTACATTCTCGGGTGCCGCATGATGTCGCACGCACGTCAGTTAAGATGTCCTCAAGGTATGCAGAGCGCCTTTCCGCAGCTAGAGCCAGATTAACGAACAAAGCAACACAGTAGGTACATGGCTTAATCCTGTTATAGTTCCTTTTTGCGATGTTTGTAGTATGGAACTCAGCAAAAAATATTCGCACCCTCTGCCTGATTTACGCTTCTAACGAGCTAAGTGACATCATTGGACCTCGCATTGAGGGAAACTTTAATATGGAGGCACGGGGTCACTATAGTTCAGTGTTGGGCAGAACTGTCGGATATACAATCCGACGGCTTCTAAGCCACCGCTGTATTTGGTCAAGGGCATTATAAGCGCACTATTGCGCCATCTAAGCAGCACAATGTGAAAAACACCAGAAACCCTCGCAAATGAACGCAGCCTGACGGATCACGACTCAGGAAAAAACAATCGACTGGGCCGCATGACTTGCTTCCGCGACAGCCATGGACGCTTCCTTCCGGGATGCACGCTTTCTTGCAGGATGCTCGATGAGTCACGCGCGACCTTGATCCCCAAGTGAACAGACATGCGCAGCAGCGAGGAGGTAATTACTGCTCCGTACTAAGTCCGTCAAACTGACGCGAGTTTCCGCCGATCTGCTTTCCTAAACCAAGTCTGAAAAGAACGTGGTCCTTGTCTCATTATTTTGAGCTTTTGGCATAGACCAACTTGAGGGTCATAGACGCTGAGACACTCGCTCTCATAGACCGAAGTGTGATGCTGGCCACTTGCACAAGCGTAGTAGGAGCTTTATAACTGTACGACAGCAAGGATCATATTAAACACATGAAAATATTTTCATTGGCGGCAGTAAACGGAGGACACAAAAGGGTTTGCGAGTGAGATCTGCGGCTGTAAGCGTCGAATTCCCTTCGTTTAATGCAAAAACTTTAGCGCTTTTCTTCTAGCAGTTGAGCCGTAGATCTCAGAAAATAAGACGAAATTCACCGACTTGAGCGAGTAAAACAATGCATAAGAACAAGGATAACGTTATGCGGGGAATAGCAGATATTCAGACATCATGAACAACATGTTTCTTCGTGTACGACATACAAATGGACGGAGATCACAGTGGAGATTTAATTTGTCGATGGTTTCTTGGGAGCATCTCGCTGAGGCAGGTCGTGGTGGAGGCCGCGTTCACCGCTGGACGTCGTCAGATGGCCATTCGTCGCCGGGCTGGGTGGGTCGTTGCTAAATACGTAAGCGTCAGCTCGAGTGGACGCCGCTTTTCGTTTGTCCAAACACACACATCATTGCTTAGTAGGTAGCGGCTGCAACAAACGCACACTAGCCCAATCAAAAAGCATAAGTGGGCACAGTGAATACTTCGCTATACAGTGGGTATCCGAAATACTGAGAGCGACTGTAGTGAAGGTCGGCAAGAGACCGAGCAGTCATATATCTGTCACGATCTTGACCTTAAAGATCGGCGTTCGTATAGGTAGTACGGACGTACCGTAGCGTACTCCATACTATGCGGTAGGGAGTACGGTTCGCTCCAGCAAGGAGAAAGGTACGGCTCCAGGTTTCTCGGCATTTAACACGACTACGGCCCGTAACGTACCGTGATACTACCGCCCCTACTGTACTACGTCCCGTGCTGTGCGGTACGGAGGAGTCAGTACGATTTGGAGGGGTCGGTACGGTACGGAGTACGCTACGGCTATCGGTTTCCGATCCTCATTCGAACGTATTATGAATTCTGATCGTTTGGGGCCTCCACGGAACGCATCGGGATTTCTCGTATCCCGCGCAAATACCAAGCGCAATATTGCCCATCGCGCACAACCGTGGTAGGGGTTCGAGTGTCCGTCTGGTATGCGGTCAGCCGCATTTTTGAAATTTGCGTCAGTGTGAGCCACTCTTAACTCGAGCACTGTTAGACTGCAACAATCATAAGCAGCATACATTATTTAGGCGGTGATCAGGTTAGTTGTAGTCGATTAGTATAGACGAATCCAACGCTTCGTCGGAGCCGCTGCGTTTCCACTTGACTCCGCCACCGTTGACGCCGCCACCACTAAGTTTCTCGGCTCCAGCGACGGTGGCGCCATTTCCTCCGCCGCCATTTTCCTCCTGTTAAAGGGGTGAGTGTTAGTCGGAGTTAGAAGGACGCGTTAGAAGGGTTAAAGAGATAAAAAACTGTAGAGGGTTCGTGAAAATGGACAGAGTACTAAACTAAATCATTAATTTAATCTTTAATTTGTTTAAAAAAATTTTGGAAAGTTTGTTTCAAAAATGCAACCAGCGTACATTTTTTAACGAAAATGATTTTTATTTCTGAAAAATAATAAAGTAAAAAATAATCGATGTGGTCTCTTACGTCCACAAAAAGTAAGTGGGAAAGAACGTGGAGGAAACGGGAAAAGGAAACCGCAGATGTCTATTCTACGGCACTGCATCCAAAAGAAGGGTGCAAAGGCTGTGAGAAAGTTAGTTCGGAAAAGCGCAGACACTCCGTCCCGCTTACCCTTCGTAGTCCATTTTCCCGTTAAGCTGAAATGTTAGATCAATGAAGTCGCCGGAAGGACAGGGTTCTCAGCCCACTATAGAGTGGCAGATACCGAGTGGTAGTGGTTAGTGCCCGCCTGTAAAAAGCTCAAGAGGAAAAAAGATAATCTCTGAACGGTACACCGGACTGGGTGAGTCGAGCCTGCGGTTCCTCTCTGCTGGGCTGTATGCGTCTTTGAGCAGGCTAGCCCGAACTCATTAAGGCAGAGAGGACTTCTCTTCCTCCGTTACGTATTTTGTCAGCCTTTAGAAGGACAACAACCTTCCCTCCTTTGTGCACCAGCCACCGGACGGTATGCATATTGTTGTGGGCGCATGCAAGGCATGAGGACTTACGTCGTACGGCTTCCACGCGCAGTAGGGGAGCGGTAGTCCGTCAGGGCCGGTTGGGCACGGCGCGTCGAGGCCAGGGATGCCCTAAAGTTCGCATATGTCGCTTGAACGTACGACAAATTCTGCACACGATCCGAGGACTACGACTTACCGGGTCTCCCTTTGGTCCTCGCGGCCCGACCCGTCCCCGCCCTCCTCGCTCGCCTTGCTTGCCCGGTGGTCCGATCGGTCCTGGTTCTCCTCGCGGACCTGGCGGTCCGAGGCGACCCTAAAAGCATTGGATCATTGGACAGTAGAAAGTCTTGCAGAAGGTAGAAAGGGGTAGAAGACGGAAAAGGACAGAACCACGCAGGGAACACCAAGAATACATCAAAAAGAGCCATTGAACGTCGAATGGAAGAGCACAAACGTTCCGCTAAAACGTTACCAGACCGCCGGCCAGGTACTTTCCAACAGAGTCAAACACAGCTAAACTCGTCCGTCATAGTACAACTCCTAATTGTCCACTTCTTCTAGAGGGCTAGAACAGTATGCTCACTGAGGGGTCTTCAGTGTAGGCGCTGTGCTGCCGTACCATCGACATGCCTTATGGTACGACACGTATCATACTTAGTTTCGTCACGTTCTATCGTATCGTACCTCGGTGGCGAAGGAATCCTTCTAGAATTCCCCTCGGAAAATCAAGCATTCCTCCTTAAGTACTATGACTTCCAAATGTTCTTCTTCAGAACAAAATTGTTTCTCTTGACCTCGTTCCCCTCGACCTTTTTAAGTGTTGTGCCGACGGCTCTGGTATGAGACGCGACGGCAGTACGGCTTTTCAGGCAGGGTAGGGGTATAAACGTACCGGTACACCATCGCTTCCTGGAGCTCCAGGCGGTCCTCGAAGTCCCATCGGTCCAGGTGGTCCCTGAAAATCGTCACATTCCATACCTTCGCGGACACCAACTTCCTCTTACCGGTAATCCCAGCGATCCGGGCATTCCCATCGGTCCGCCATCGCCTCGGTCGCCTTTCAATCCAGGCGGTCCCGGGAGGCCAGGCGTACCTCGCGGTCCAGCTGGTCCCGGCGGACCCGCAATGATTTTGCCGCCTCCGTTGAGCAGCTCCACAGAAGATCCCTGAAAGTGCTTTCTATCCGAACGCCAGACGGTCTCATTCCTACCGGTGGTCCTGGCATACCAGGTGGACCGATGAGCCCAGGCGGTCCGATATCGCCGCGGTCGCCCTTCTCGCCCTGGTGTCCCGGCAGTCCTTGCGGTCCCCGCTCGCCAGACGGTCCAATCGGGCCCTAAACACAAGCCCTAGATGATCTTCTAGGTCCAGTGGGCGTACCGGTGGTCCTGGCGGTCCCTGGGTAACGTTCTTGAGCAGCGTTTCCGCGACGAGCGGCAGCAGCTGTTGAGCGATGTCGTTTGTGAGGCTGCTGTCGAAGGACGCCATCGATGCGACGCCGATTCCGGGCTTGCCCTACAAGGGGGATTAGAACCTGGGCCTGTAGGGATTCAGTAAGCGGTCCTATGGCGGATTCGTGCATCCTTCCCAATAGCCTTGCTCGTAGTCACGTGAGTGACCTTCCTTTTTGGTCAAGATCTGACTATCAAGTTTTCGTGTATTTTTCGCGGAAATACGCTTTTAGGCGGTAAAAAGAAAATTGGGAAAAACAAATGCTGTACTTGGCAAGTACAGGAAAATACAGCAAAAAGCCGAAACGTTCTGCAAGAATTGCACAAATTTTTCAGAGTCGACACCTCCCAGTGCGCGTCTAGGCCGGCGCTAATGAGCAGACTAAGTCAGTTTGCGATGACGCTTACTTACCGCATTTGAAGCGATGTTAAGTCTTCAGAGCACACATTCAGACAGAGTCAACCAACACACACACCACACGATTAGAAAGGGTTCGGACCACTCGAAAAGTATCTCAGTTCACAATCACGTGACAGGGAAACTGGGAAAGTTCGCTGGGAAGCACGGATAGCACAAGTTAGGGAAAGCAACAAACCCGTCTTCCACGCTTGCCCGGTGGTCCTATGTCGCCAGGCGGACCAGGTGGCCCTGGTGGTCCGCAGTCGCCCTGAAACGCACACGGTTAGTAGGAGACACTTCAAACTTCTTTTAGGTGGGCAAGGTAAGTTATAAGAAGCTAGGACGCGCCAATGAAGGTGACCTTCTCATAATTAGTGGAAGCACGACCGAAGGGTAAAAATGTATTTTCCAGTTGAGGCTAGCGCTGGACAGAACGCAACGGAGACGGACACATGTTAATGGAATGACTCGAGAACGGAACGGAATGTAACGGGAACAAGTTTCAGCAGTGGAACGAACAACAACGGAAAATTTCCGAGGTAGAACTGAGCCGAAGCAGTAAAAAATTTCAGAGTGGATCGGAACTAGAAAAGCTGCAGCGGCAGAACGGCACGGGAATGGAAAAAAAGCTTCATCTTCACAGCTTCCCAGCCCCAGTTGCCACGCGCGTTGTGAAAGCAAGGTGACGAGACAGAAGGGAACATGTTGTCGATGAGAGCTGACGAACTGCAGGCAGCATCGATGGACGCGCCAGCTTGTGAGTGTCAAATTCCCCGAGTTGTGCTCTTTCTGCAAGGCGCCCACAGGTCCGATCGCTCAGAGGAGAAACACATTCAGAAGGACGCGCAGCGCAGGAACAGTACGTACGGCCGAGATTTTGCATGCCAAATGCTGCGGCTAGGTGGAGACTTTGAACCAGACAGCAGTGCTATTGCGGCACAGTATTTGGATTAGTGTGAGCAAGACACAAGCACAGTGTGGATCACACATTTGGTACTACGGAGAGCACAAGTGCCTACCTTCTCGCCCTTCTCCCCATCGCGCCCGTCGCGTCCCGGTATTCCTGGCGGTCCCTGGATGATCCTGCTTCCGGCGCTGCCCGTTA
>JNEY01000156.1:67854-96670 GCA_020875895.1 Aphelenchus avenae | reverse complement strand
TCACTTGTTGGAAGATAAATTAGCATTTTTTAACAAATAAATTTTGTATTTTTTGCCAAAACACCTGGTTATATTGTCAATTACCTAATTATTAGTCAACAGGAAGTTGAATTTTTTATGGCGCACCTTGATTCCTTGCTCGCCCTTCGGTCCGGTCCTCCCTGGAGGTCCAGGCTCGCCACGATCGCCCTTCGGTCCCATCTTCGATTCTCCGTCGAAGCCGGGCAGACCTCGCTCGCCCTTCGTCCCGGGCTTTCCGGGCGGTCCCGCTGGCCCTGGCGGTCCCTGGATCACGATCGGTCCAGGCGACGCGGCACCGTTCTTAAGAGCAAGGACGAATAGCATGTGAATGCGGCAAAAGCACTAACCTGCATTCGGCTAGTCTGGGCGTAGATTTGCCTGGAGTCGAGCCCATTGAGTGGTCCAAGGACTTGCCCAGGCGCTCCGGGTGGTCCAGGCTCGCCCGGGTCTCCCTTTTCTCCGCGCGGTCCAGGCGCTCCCTAAAATACTTCGTCAGGAAAGAAAATTAGATTTTAGTTAATAATAATTTAATTTAGTCTTAACTTTAAAAAGTATTCTTTGTTAATCGGTTTTATCGAGAATTTTGCAAAACTGATGTTTTAGAAAGCATTTTTCTAAAATTCTTCTTATTTAGGCCTAAATATTTTTGCCCTAAAAATTCCTGATAATTTTTTGCTTACTTTTTATTTTAATTTATTTAAAACGTATTTCCAAATTGCTTCCCTACTTACCGGCAATCCTCGCGGTCCGTCCAGCCCGATCGGCCCCTAAAATGCGGAATATGCGGTTGCGCTGAATCGCAGGAAAGACTGACCGGAAAGCCTGGATAGCCACGCATCCCTTTGGGTCCCTGGAAAAGGAAAGTTAAGGAAATTATGGGTGACAGTTTAGTGTGAGCAAGCGGCTAGGCGGACGGACAAAAGCACTGCAGGCAGGCGTTGTAGCGGACAGTAGGGTGCGCCTAATGGGCGTTACCAAGCGAGTTACCGATGTGTGTGTTACTGGGCGAATGGCATTCGGACCGGATTTCGCTCCGTGACGCGGAATGTATTCCCAAATTTTGCGTATTTTTGTGCCATAGCGTGCCCATTGAGAATTGTTCGGGGCTGTCCTACTAGCTTTCAGTGCAATTTGCTAAGCGAAGGCAAAAAGGCAGAACGCTAAAGCTGAAGCGAAAGCAACACTCAGACACACAAATACACAAAACACAGAACACATACTGGAGGTCCTGGCGTGCCGGGCAGTCCGCGCACTTGGATCGCCTGTCCGTCGGGCGAGTAGAGGAATCCGAACGTTTTCAGGTGCCGTCGGTTCAGTCGATCGAGCGGCTGAAATCACCACCACGATGGAAAAGGGAAAAGGACAGGGGAAACTAACGATGGTCTTCTCCTTGAGGTACCGCGCCGGAATGGTGGGCCTCTTGCGGTGCCTCAGTGGGTGCGGACTGGGCGCCTAAATAGAGGATGGGCGACTGACAGTCACTCAAAAAGTTGAAAGAGAACAAAATATGAATTTAAAATGTCCATACGAAACAGAACAAAACGACGTAAAGAAGAATGAAGAAATACTTACCGAATCGCCCTTGTCGCCTTTCGGACCTAAAAATACGTCGTGTAAGCCGCCTTGTCTGGACACAGCTAGTTGCCCGTATTAGACGCTTGTCCATGACCCCTACTCGTCCACAGTGTACTTATTGACGCATGTGTCTTCCATGTGTTTGTGACTTGCGGCAGCAAGCAAACAATCGAGCGCTAGGGTCTTCCATGGGATGGAAAATATGCGGCACCAAAATACAACGGCCATTTCCATGCACTTTCCTTTTGCTATATACTAATGCCGGAACGTGCCAACACAACTATGTAATAATTGTGCCACCCGCATTTTACCTCCGGAGCATGTAATCCGAAAGGTTCGCAAATGTGCCCTCAAACTGTACTAAATCCGCTATAACAACTGTGGAACTCTAATTTACTGTAGCAAATTTGTCGTTTACTGTAAAGGCGGTGCCTTCCACATACAGTAGCTAGCGCTTAACCCTACCGTAAAGTTGTATACTACCTAATCAGTTACAATAACGAATACCACTTAACACAATATAATACAGGTACTACTTCTTGTTGTGACAAAAAAGGACAAAAATTACTATTTTACAGTAGCACGTTCCCATCACCTACTGTAAAAAGACTGCGCCTGACCGTGCCACCAGAACCGTCACACAACGATGCCACCTATTTTCTCCCAGTTCAGCTTGGCACACCCCAACACGTTTGGGACCTACGCCACCAACGTACAGTGGCGAGCGCTATCACTTACAGTAAATACCTACGTCTGCCGGTCTCACAGCTGCAAATTACTATCCTGAAGTTCAAACGTCTAGCATTTACAGTAGGAACCGCTAACACCTACTGGAAGAATACCTGCATGTACAGTATCAACAACCTACATCGGTAACCATTTTTACAGTAGCAAACGCAAGCGTCTACTGTACAAGACCTTCACATGAGCATGCCACAAGAAGGTGGCATCACACATAACGTTGCCACCTAGGTACTTGCATACTCCGGAGCATGCCACCAAAACCATGGTAAGGCCTTGCTAACCATTTTGATAAAGAGAAGTTAATTTGCATTAGTCTTAAACCAGTAAGCTGTTGTTTAGCAATAGGTTTCGGCCCTTTAATATTTCAGACCTATTGCTCCGGAGCATGCCACCGGTGTAGAGGTCGTAGAACGGGCCACATGCATTCCAGCTACGAAGGATGCCACTCCGATCAGTTAGCTTCCCGTATTTCCCTATTTGTCTAAGCGTGCTAGCACCGAATTATGCGGCCATTTCCCAGCCACAATTGCCTAGCCGCTAGTGTGACGAGCGCACTCATTTGACGGCTCGTCGCACTTGCTCGGACAAGTATGACAGCTTACGTGGTAATATGTCATCAGTGGACAGTGTCTTGTCATAAATTATGCTCCAACCACCAATTGACAAGATGACATATTTTCGCGTGTCAACTTTGTGCGAAGTGGACAACGTACCTGGTGGACAAAAGCAGTTCGTCCCGCCGGAGGAACCCGTGTCGCGCGTGAAGACGGACGCCGACCGCCGTATCCTCTGAAGCGGCTCATTACGAGAGGTGCGGTTAAGCGCCTTTGAGGAGGCGAGTGACGTCTAAAATAAATATAGTACTGCTCATCGACATCATGTGTCCATAAGGTTTCCGCAAGAATGTATACTGACGGCTAATTGTCGCTGAAAATATAGCTAGCTACGTGAAAGACAATAGACGTCCCAGTCGCACTTCAAAAAGTCATTGAGGCGTTAGTGGTATGGAATGGAGGAACGGGACCGAATTTTAAAACACAGTTCAAGCCATTCTCAGCATCTAATGAACTGTCGAAGCTAGCTCGTCACAAGTATTATGCTTACTTTACCGTATGTCATTATGTGTTTTTTTTTGTCTTGCACGGAACAGACCCAACCTGTCGTGCGCCATTCAAAAACCCCGCTCCGCAAAATTGGTGTCAGCCACCGCTAGCGAACTCTTCGCCGGTCGTACGTACGCTGTCATTAAATCTACGCGAGTCTTTTAGCAGCTCGGCGGAGAAGCAATAAAACTACGTCATAACAATTAGGAGCCAGGAAACAAACGGATCAAAGTATTTTCACACAGCACAAAACACAAAAAAACCACCAAACTGTCGTTAATGGAATGGGCGCCTAGAATGTGGCTCAACTAAGCCTCGAGTGATCGTTGAAAGCAGCTTGTAAATGCGCATGGTTGCCGAACGCATGGAATCGGTATTTTGAGATACGTCGTACGTCGTTGAGGTGTGCGATGTTTTCCTGTGGACAGTCCCCCCCCCCCACCAGCCAGCTGGCCGTCCCTGCCAAATTCCGCATTGTTCTCGACTCCGTGCACCGAAATCCGCATCATGCTGATCGACCCTCTCCGTACCGAGCTCCGTATCGTACCAGTAAGGCTCCTAATGGGGAAATTAAGTGTTCTCATGATCACAAAATCGGACGGAAATCCACAAGTACTCATTCTAAACCTTTGGGAAAGTTTAGTCTTTTTGTCCCTCGTTTCCCGTAAAGGTTCACTGACCCCATTGCAAAGTTTCGGGTCCCGAGACGCAACTCGATCCGCACTTTGTCTATCCTATTATCTCATGAAGAGCCCCGTAATTCTTTTATCCACCGCCAGCGGTCACTCATCCGTCGGCCGACGACCACTCGACGCATGACCGATGGCGCGCTACGTTCCCTTCCGACCAACAGGGCTGACCACCGACGACGCGCGTGGTCCGCGCGACTTTCGCTTTCGGCGGTCAAACCGGCGGCGCTCCGAAACATCTGCTTCCGGCCGAGCGGTGGACCACTGTGTTCGGTGGTGGTTATACTCGGCTCCGCTGCAAATCGCGTAGCAAACACAAAGACTAATCGCAGTCAATTTGAGCGGTGACACGCATTGGCGAGCAAGCGAACAATCTGCTGGCGAAAGGTCACCGGAAGGCGGTAATTATCACACGTTTGTGTTGCGGAGAAAAAGCGAGAATAAATTAGTAGTGGCATGAAGAAATCTAGGCATTGCGAATTTTTCTTTGGATTGGTCTCAGTGCCCGCAGAGCACTCCGATTCATAAGTTCCTACTCAGATTCTGAATTTGTTTATAGAGGACCGAATACGGTAGAACCGAGCTTTTACCACGGATTTAATGGAAATGTAAAATTCGTTTTCGTAATCCAGAAAAAATAATCCGAATACCCGAGCGCTGAAATGAGCAGGACCAAGCCAAAAACTCCGAGTGCCGGCTTTTTCGACTGAATTAGCGGAATGCGTCAATCAGAAAATGAAAAGTAATGCGTCAGCAGGATTTTCCGACTTCTGGAAACCATTGCAAGGATTAAGCACTTATTTCAGCCAAATTAATAACATTCCGATCGGACGGTTTATCGACTCCGATTTCTTAACGTTGTTCTGACCCAAGCTTTCATAACTTCCCAACGCAGCCGAGAAAAGCTTGTTTGCGCATCTGACACTTGCCAGGTGCGTTTTTGGCACGGCGCGCGTTTTCATTAGCATGCGGACGACGCTCGTGAAGTGGCCCTGAGCAAACACTCAAGCGATCAGTGTCCGTTTACGGTCCCGGGTCTATCGGCAGATGACAGCTTTAAGACGCGTCGCATTGCCTGGCGCCACACGCGTCGTTAGCACCGGGCTTGTGCAAACATCGCCAAAAGACGCTGTCTTTCAGGTTTTTGCAGTAAGGGTAGTTTTGCATTTAAGGATTAGCTGACATCGGAGAAGGATCCCACACGCGCATAATGAGCTGATCCGCGTGCGACCTGCGCAGAACGTGCAATTATGCACGCGAGAACAATGGTTTGCGCAACAAACTCATCGGATCAATTTGCAGTTGCATGCCCGGTCATTTGCAGTAAAAATACTTACCAGTTCGACGGTCTCCGAAAATACCCGTTGATGTGCGCTTTGTACACTCTCCAGTTCGATCACTCGCAGCTCGAGTGCGGAGATTCGCAGATGAATAATGACGAATACAACAGTGACGAGTAATAGTTGACGCAGGTTCGGCAGTAGCAAGTCCTGAAGCAGTTGTGATGCGCTGAAAGACCGCCGGCAGAGGTCCGGAAGTTGCGCGGTGGTGGCGCCGCATGAGGTTCGCGCGGCATTCCCACCGCCTTCGTGAGGTCCACTGGAGGACGCCGCCATTTACAATGCGTTTTGTGGCAGAGCTGGCAGAGTTAAAATACAGCGATGTGTCATAATAAAGCGCGAGTCAGGGGCATGGGTGGCAGTGGCGATCTGAAAACGCAACGGTGACTGGGGTCTAATATGGAGCCACGCGTACAGTTCACTAAGATGAACTAGCGCATAGGTACAGTAATAAAGTTGGTAAGTACAGTTCGAGCACGTATC
Organism: Aphelenchus avenae; assembly: GCA_020875895.1. Taxonomy (NCBI): domain Eukaryota; kingdom Metazoa; phylum Nematoda; class Chromadorea; order Rhabditida; family Aphelenchidae; genus Aphelenchus; species Aphelenchus avenae. Next base: position 90,715 of record JNEY01000156.1, on the reverse strand, counting down.
CCCCACTCCATTGAGGCGCAACATGTGGGCTACGCCACCGAGTACAGTAATTCGTAAATACTACAGTATCATGACAGTAGCAGTTACAGTAGCTCCGCAGTCGGCCGCTTGCAGCTAGCTGCTCAGCAGCCGTTACTTACAGTAATTACAGTAAACTAGAAGCGGCGACGGATCGCGCAGTCTTACGGAGCTAGACTCGCCAAAACACAAAATTCCGGAGACAGTCCGTCCAAAACAACCTCTGAAAGCGGCGCCGTCCGCTTTATTAGAGAGGGCTTATTAACACTTGCGTGCCTCGTAATGTTCGGGAAACGGTTATTGGGTACACAGGGAAACCGGCTTCGGAAGCAACTTTATCTCATCTGCTCCATGGCAAAATGAACACATGCGGGAATCGGATCGGATGCCATTGAAGGGAAGGTTAGAACTAAGGTATTTAAGATGAGGTAAGTTCGTTCCTCTGACCTTGCCACAAAATCGCTCAGATCAGTTGGAACGCGGTTGATTCCTGGGAACAGTTGTGGCAATCAGGCAACATATTTTTTAAAAGGAAACAAAAAATACAGAAATACGCGAGAAATACACGGTAGCTACAACAATTATTCGATTGTCAGACACCAAACGAGCGCTTACGAGTAATGCGAAGCTTCGAGAACACAGCGAAATTATAAGGAAATAGTAAAGTTTACAAAAGACTTCGACCCACTTTTTGATTACAAGGGCAAAGTCCACGCATCATGACGCACGCCAAAACTTCGCGCTCGTCAACGTCAAAATCTTGAACGAAATCATCAGCACTGTCAGTTAGCCGCGCAGCGCTCCCGCAGCGCATGCCCGTGAAATCTTTCACCCGTACGCCATCAAGGACTTGCAATGGCGCCACTGTGGCGCCTGCCACCTGCCACACAAAAAGTCTCCATTCTAAATCGCGGCGCGTCAACAGAGGGAGGAATACACACGCGCGAAGTCGCCGCGGAGAGAAAGGATGTGGCGAACAACGTGTGGTGGCTTGCCACCACCACATTGCCAACGTTGGATGATTCCGACACCTTTGAGCCGCCGCCGCCGACGGCAGCGCTGCGGTAAGGCGGTGGCGCGGCTATGTAGCCGGAGGTGATTTATCACCGCGCCAATGCACACCAATGCGCGCAACAAATGAGATTAGCATAACGGCCATGTCGTTGCTGCAAGGGCCACCACCTTGTGGCAATGTGGTGTGGCAACCTTGCGGTCGCGGTGGCAATAAACCCTAAACTTGTTAGGACAACAATGCTTGCCGCCCTCTCGCGTCGTAGGGCAGCGGAAGCACTCCAAGTGGCGCGACAATAAGGCGGACGCCAATGGCGCCGATATTGCGACAATGCTTAGCGCGACCGCGGCAAATCGAGGGCCCAATAAAGGGCATGCGGCAGCGTTATCTTAGGCGATAGCGGTAATGAGCGGTGGTACAAATAGAAGAGCGGCGAAATTGCAACATTTCAACGCTTGAATGGCATTTGCGGGAAGAGCGAGGCAATTAGGCGGAGAACCCTACAAGATGCGATCACTTCTTGGTTAAAAAACCTTTGCTTTACGGAGCAGCTTTTGGACAATAAAAACATCCCGGTCGGGAAACTCAAGCTGGACGTTGCTGTTTTCTCGCTACAACAATCCGGATTCGTCCTTTTCACAAACAAAAAGGGGGAACGCTCAGGGAAACCTTCTCTAGCTCTGTCCACGCGGGCAGGGAAAGTGTCCTTACCCGACTGGGGCAGTATTCCCGTCCCGGGACAACCCACCACAAGAGCAGTAATGGCCAGAAGAGTTGATTTGGACAAGGGAAATGCGCGAATAGGTCAGGACAGATCTAACAGTCTCTTCCCTGCATCGCTATCCGATTCGGCCCGAAACGCATCCGGAAAACATTTCGCTTGAGACATCCATGTCAAATGGGTAACACACAAAACACAAAATCTCGGTGTTTAATAAATACAAGAGAAAATGCTGCGATAAAACACGGATATCCCTCGGCGGAATGTCAACGGCTGTATAAACTTCACGTTCCACGCATAAAAATCCAGCAGTAAAAGATGGAAATCAAGAAGAAAGTTAGGATCTCGTTCGAGCTTTAGGATATTCGGCCACAGCGAAAAGGTGCCGAGGATATCCGCTTAAGGAGCGGATCGCATTGTGGCGGCTAAGTACGTCGTCGCTGGGGGAAAACCGAAACCACACGGAGAGGTCAAAAGGCCACTCCCCGTCGCGTCGGCGACTCCATCGCCGCTCTCCGCCCGGTGATCGGCCGGTGGTCCACCTGCGGCGGATGAGTTCATCGCGGCCCGTCACAATGCGGAGCACGTCGTCACCGGGCGCGGCTCCACCTCCCGCTGGGCGCCGGGAAAACCCGGTCGTCGTCAAGTGCTCCTGGCGGGAACGCTAGCGGAATACGGGTCGTCGAATTGAGGAAAACGATCGAACTGACTAGACGAGTCTCGGTGTACCGACGTTGACTTACTGGCCGGAAAATCCTAGAGGGTGACTGTTTTTCAGCAAACACGTTTCAGTAAAAAAAAATATGCATTCACATGTCAACGTGCATTTACTGAAACGTGATTTTACCGACACGTGATTTTACTGAAACGCGTATGTTATTGAAAAGTGATTTTATTGAAACGTGCATTTAATAAAATATGATTTTACTGAAACGTTCCGACCGATCCTCGACATTCGAAAAAGCTGCCATTAACGTAAAATCGTCGCTGGCCATATGAATCGTCTTTGTCCAGCTAAATGAAATGAACCACGTCCTAAAATCCCACCGAAACTTATAGAGTCCATTTCACTTCATGCAAACGTGCATGCACTGCACTGCAAACGAACGCTCGCGTGCTACTAGGTTTATGCAACACAAAGAGAGGCCGTGGATCAAATGTGTAAATAAACCCGACCGGCTCAAGCGGTGTACGTAAACGTTGTCCACACGCAATCCCACCATAAACTGACAAAACTAGCGAGCGGTGAAGCTTGTGAGGTCCAGGATACGATGCGGGAGCGACGGCGAATGGCATCTTGCAACAAATCAAAGATTCTCAAGAAGAAATGTCTCTGTTCTCGGTAAGAACGGTAAGAGTTTTTTGATTCAGTGTTCATTCACGTAGCAGGTTTTACACAGCATGACGGCTTGCAAGAAGGGTTAATTGTGCGGACCGTTCTCGTCGACAATGTATGCATTCCTGAAGGCTCTTGGAAGGGTTAATTCATAGAGGATAGCACTCGTCAAGACAGTGACTCGTTCTGAAGTCAAAAGCAAGGCCAATTGCAAGTTCGAGAAAGTGCGCCTTTAACCGGACAAGACAGAGAGAACGATGAGTGCTAGCGCAACGAAGAGGAAAACATAGCTCTGGGACGTCCGGAAAGGAACCTTATTGCAAACCAAAACACCTAAACTCCGGTGAGTTTTTCAACTCAGTCTGTGCAAAAATGCTGGTCCTGGCATTTCCGAAAGTTTCAGTTTTCTGAAAAGTGAAGTATTTCGCGCTTCGACAAAAAAGTTCCGCATCAAGCCACTCCGAAGCAAACCGAATTCGTAAGTACAGTGGGCTCCCATGTGCCCTGACACGACCAACAAACGGAACACCGGTAACTAACTAACGGCCGTTCGCGGCGGCGACGATAAGAGCACTACACGTAAGAGGATCGGGCACTAAAATGTAATTGCGCCCATCCGGGAAAGCATCCTCCCATCAGGTGGCTCGCCGGGAACGCGTCCATTAGCGACCGGGGCGGCGGACATTTGACCAGCCGACTGGTGGCCGACGACTGCACAAAAATGTCTGCTCCGCAATGCGCTAAATCGGAGCCGCCGAGAGCCATAAGCGACTTTTTATTGCTCTCGGGCCGGCGGAAGATGACGGCGGGAAAGCGGTGGGAAGTTTTAAGCACTCCGTTGGCGGCAGTGTTAGTTGGCGGCGGCGTCGGCTCATTCCGAGCCGCTCGGCCATTGTTTAGCGGCCCCATTGAGGAGGAGGAGCGGGAAGCGACGCGTTCGTGGGCCGGGAAGAGGCGCACCTTTTCCGTGCGTGTGGCCAAATGGGGGCAATCGGAAGCGGGCCGAGGGAGGCATTTAAAAGCCCGTTCCAACCGACTCGGGATTACCAAAATTGGAGCCGGAAGAACAAGTGCGGATTACACCGATAAAGCTACAGCAAAGTGGTGTTTCCGGGGCTTAAAGAGGCTCGGTTTTTGCGTGTTTTTGACTAGTAGCCTACTGGGTCAGTCGCAACTAGTCCCAACCTCCTTGGCGAAGGAGGTAAATGACTCGAAGACGGACGAGGAAGAAGAGACGAGGAAGCGACGAATACGAGAGAGGAGAGGTATGGCCGGAGAGAAAAGACGAACGAGAAGGAAAGGGATGGTTGTAACGGAAAGGACGGTTTTGGACAGTCGTGAAGACGTAACGAGGAGAAGGAGCTGAAAAGAGGGGCGGGTCATTTTTTGCCGCAGTTGTTACTTCAGTGAAAAACTGAAATAAATCGAAGTAGACTCGTTTCACTTTTCGTTTCAATCGACCCAAATTTGAGATTTATCGCAGGTTTTCATATGAAAATAAAGTAAGACGGAATGAACGAGCCGACCCAGTTCATTCTTCATTTCACTAAATCAACCAAAAGCCTGTTTTCAGACAAAACCACGTGGCAGGCGAGCCGCAGCATACGGCGTAGCATGACGAGGATTGAGTGGAACAGATGGAGGAGAAGGAGCAAGTCTAACATGAATTATGGGAACCAAACAGGAAGAGGACCTCACTAAAGAGTACATTGCGCTAAGCCCCGAAACATTCGCAAAAGTTTCCACGAAAACAATAACTCCGAACACACACCTAGCTAACTCTCGAAGAAACAATGGGATGCTTGCGCGAATGAGCCCTTTGACCGGAAGAAGCCACCCGCCGCCGCTGCCGTGAGCGCCGAGAGACAGACCCACTGTTGTTCCTTGTCGTTTCCGCGTGGTCGCTTTCTTTACGGACCGCATCCATCTTTGTTTACGGGGCCATCGCAGCGGTCGGACTCTGCGCTGACGCCATCCATGCCAAAAAAGGGCGTCTCTGCCGCGCGGCGGCAGCCAATTTGTTTCCCGAGCCACACACAAAGAGGTCGCTTCCCGTGCACGTGCGCCCACTGATGGGATTAAGGTGGAGGAGGATGGGTGATCGAGGGCGAAGATATGCAGATCCCGCCGCGCGGCGCTGTGCGGCGGAGATAAGCATCGGCCATCACAGCGCACGCACAAAAACGTCTCCTTGTCTCGATTGCGGTTGCATTCGCGTAATTAATCCGTCATCGGACGACGTCTCGAGTGCAACTTTACAAAGCCCATTGAGGTGGACGAGGGGGACGGGCGCGTCTCTTGATCACCGGAAAACGACATTGCTGGCCTATCCTCGGTAAGAGGGACGTGGTCGGACAATGTCGGCTTCGCAACAGCAAAGTGGAAGCGGAATTGGTTCCGCGCGTTAATCATCCAAGAGGATTCAGAGAACAAAGTCGCGGTTAGGAAGGAGGCATTTATAAGTTCATCGGCGACCACAAATTCGGAAGCCCTAATGTCAACCTGAATGGTATGAATAAGGCACCAAATTTAAACTTTTCTTCTCGTAAGTAGGCGTGCTGCCGACTGGAGAAGTCCAAAATATGGAAAACCTAAGGCTGGATCATTTCGACCAAGTTGGCGAATGTACGATCGACGAGTGCCTTCGTGAACAAAACGCGAAAGTCTTTGCAGGAGCAAAGTCTTAAGCAGTTGAAACCTGTAAGCCTAACCATCGGCCCTAAAACTGAGACCGAATCAAATACTGCGGACAGGCAAAAAGCGCAAACGGCGTATGTTCAAGGCAGTCCACCTGAAAAACTCTCCCAAATCGGACGAAGATGGCAAACTGGAAAATTGTTTAGTTCGAAAGTTATCAAGAAATAAAAACACTTGAGGTGCTTTCCGCTGCTAAACATGCACTTGGTGAAGCGCGTGTTTCTTTTCGCTGCCCTATGGCAAGAAGGCAAATCTGCCTGGAAATCCTTGAACACTTCCGAGGAGCAGTCACTTCACAAGACGGTGAAAAATTCTAAAGCTACGGATTAGGAGGAGCCTTTGGCGGCTACGAGACCGGATCACGGTGCTGGGATCATGTCTGGACAGACGAGCCTAAGACGAATCAAAATCAACTCTCGAGTCGGCGTAGGCCTATATACTAAAACGGCGTGAAGGAGGAGACTGAAAACCCGAGATGCCGGGATTACTACTCAGGGCACTGCCGCTGACCGCTCTAATTCACACTAAAACCAACAAACATCTGCCGACGGATTTAGTGCCCCTCCGCAAGGGTTTCAAAAGCGATATAATTGACACCACTGGGTGGACGGGCAAAGACTGGAAGTGAGGAGATAAATGACGCCTTTTGGCCGATGTCCTTCCCACCGCCGGGATTCTCAAAAACCAAAATTAATCAACGTCCGCCGCGTTTTCACTCGAGTCTTTTCGTTTGACGGTCGGGCGATTGAGCGACTGACCGGGTGCGGAAGGCCGACGATGGGAGGCGAGGAAAGCATTATGCAACGGACAAAGTTTAATGTCGTTGGTATAAAGGCTGAGTTTATAGACAATTACAGTTTGAAAGACCTGCTAACAAAGCAGGCGCGTATTCGGCTCAAGTTTTGCCAGCCCACACACCATCTCGCGTACCCTTGGTAAATGGGTGAAATTAGAGTAAATACGGTATTTTGGCGTGCCTAAGCAAAAAGCAATCCGCCGAAGCCCAAGCCTGAGCCAAGGCGTGGTCGGCGGTGGATTGACGGGGACTAAGCTGTCGGAATAACACGCACTAAGATGGTATGGTGGCAAAAGCCGGTGCTTTGAAATATCCCTTGAAATTCCGAGTAAACCTACATGACCGTGTTCACGGCTCGGGAGCTTACCTCAATTTAGACTGAGCGACTCCCCAACACTACATCCCATCCGTTCGCTTTACAATCCTTCTCTATGGTCTCTACCTTCGATTCAGTCTTGTAGAGTTCAACTGGAACGTTTATTTAACTTCTCAGCACGAGTTGCAGCGGAAAATGGTAACCGTAAACAATTATAAGCCAACGCCCTCGATCACTTTGATCGTGCACTGAACATAACCCGGGGCCCATTCGGCGAACTTCTGCTTCAAGAAGAGCTTTTGTTTTGCTTTGTCGTTGACGTGGGTATACTTCGACACGGTGTAGTCGTTCCCGTTAACGCCATGAGTGCTAGCGACGAAAGCGGGATGGATGAGAAATTTGACGTCCTCGGTCACCCATAAACGTAGGTAAGAAGCGATGAGGTTCGGCTTGTCGGCGTCAAGGAACTCCTAAAGTGCGACGGCTCTAATTTCTCCTTTTTGTGGATAAAGCATTGTCAAGGAGTGTCCTGAAACTATGTGGAGCATCACGTGGGGTGAGCCTGCGAATTGTTCGCGACTGTTAACAGAACGGGGGATGAGTTTTCCCTTGGCCAGCAGGTGCAGAACTGTAAGCTCCCGGGCCCGATGCAAAAACTTTCCATTTTTGTGGAATCTGGACCTGCTTTTATTGCGACCATGGGCAAGCCATTTTTTGGCCTTTCGCGCCGTACTCCGACGATATATAAATGCCTTCAAAATTCTGTACCCCTCATCGGGGAAGTGCAGTGGTGGTGAGCCGCAATACGCAACTGTTCGTGATGGACAGCGGACTCCAAAAACGCATTCTGAGTTCACATATTTACTGGACGACCCTTAACTATCGTTCGGGCAAGTACTGCCTTGTACATCCAATTATTAAACGCTTTTGAGCGTTGAACTAGAGTTCCTTCTTGTATGATAGTGTTGATACTTAGTGTTCGGAACCCGTGCCCGTTTCACGGCCGTTCCCGTTCCCCATTTTTTACGTGCACGGGGAACGGCACGGGGGGGGGGGGTCTAGCACGGGGATGGGTAACGGCGACCGGGCCCGGGTACGGGGGGGGTCCTGTAACGGTGAAACNATCTGCGCAATGGAATTGTTTTCGAGGAGATGCTAAACGGATGCTGACAGAAAACTAGAGTGGTCATAGTCAACCAGCCAGGGGGCCTTAGGGCACTGGGCCCTGGTCGGGCCGGACCCGGGTATTTGTTGCCAAGTTTTGGTATAAGTTTTTACTAATTTTTGCCAAAATAGCTACAAATCGCTCTGGAGGCATTTGCGACAACGTAGGTTGAAAGAATATGGAACCACTTTTTACATTCAACAGATTAAGAGCAAAAACCCAACCTGCATAAACAGACCTAAGTAGGACGAAGGCATTTCGTGAGCCTGATTCAGTAAAAACCCGCACCCGGGTCTTAGGGTCCGGACCTCAAATTAAAAGCCTGAGGCATCATGCTCAGGTATGGAGTGGAAGGCCTGTCGCACAGGAGGTTGGTCGTGGACCTGATCCCTGTCACTTTTAGGAACAGCTCCTCTCCATCGGCCGGCCGTTGTGTCAAAAGTGTCCTGATAGAATGACCGGTAAAAAGCCACATACGGGCAAAGATTACATTATACCGCGGGAACAAGGTCGCTCGCCCAGACCAGCTTTTTCCTCTGTTACCTTACACCTACGCGCTTCTCTAATTCGAAGAAATGGGTGGCAAAACTTTGGACGATCATAGACGCGTTTCAGATACCTATACATTGTTCAAAGTGGACGGGACACATCAAACACTATGGTTTCCAGACCAAAGTTGCGCTAGTTACCTGGCGTATCCTCTGAATCGTTTCGAACGGGATCCCCACCCAGAATGCCATTTCAACGTCGGACTGCTGAAGAGCAAGGTGAAGCCCGTATTCCGGTGGCAATAAGCCCACGGTGAGCGCAAACTCGTCAGTCGCAAAGTACGACGAATCAAAGGTTTTCTCATCTTGCTCAGCGCATATTTGCCAGTAAGTGGCAACGCCGATTCGTGTCCACATGTATCCCGGTAACCATGTGCAACAGCGTCCGAGGAATGTCGTCACTTCGTACAGTGCGACGTTACTGAGCGAGTGGGACATTCGGACTTAGCGGTTCCGCGGGGTATTCAACTATTTGAAGGAGCTCAGACGAGAAAATTTGCTGAGGCAGATAGCGCAGAATGAGCAGTGTAGACGAAAATCTCGAGGAACAAGAAGAATACCGGCTTAAATAATGAGCTTGGGAGGATAGAACGAGATGCGCAGCTTTACGAACGTCTGTCCAAAGTGAGGCGAACAACCAACACGACCACGAAGTACGACAAAGGTCGAGCTTGCCCAGTTGAGGGCATGAAACCTGGACACAAACGAGCTTCACGAAAAGGTAATTTAGAACCATGCGTTCAAAGGCCACGAGTTATCGTTCAAACAGCTTTTGAAGCCCAAAGGGAACAGGAGAGGCGTTTCATGCAACATTCGTTCATCAATCGTGGTGAGCCTGTGAATACTGCAACATAGAAATTTGCTCTCTGTAGGGACAGCAAGTTTCGTTTTTGTCTGTTCCTGTCCCTCGTCCGATTTCCCATGCCAAACTCTTGTTTTGCTTTGCAGGGAAGAAAAAAAAACGAACTGTCTTGCGATTACTTTGTTTTGCCCCAGCACCAAGCGTACATAATTGGCATTCTCCGTAATAGACGTCATCGGCCATCATTAAGGTCTCATTCAAGTGACAGAAAGAAGTAGTGCACTTTCCTTGTTCACGAGCACCGTTGAATGGGTACATGTCAAAGCGTTTCTTAAGCCCTACATGCATTCGAATGAAGTGCCCTCTCTCAAAGACACGTCATAGTACAGCGACGCATCGTCAGAGCGAAGTCGGAAAACCTAGACGGGTTTGTTATGCCGTAAGGGCAAACGAGTGCCACCTCACAATTAGCGAAGACCGTGACTAATAAGGAACCCAAGGCGTGGCGCCACTCCCAGGTGTTCACTACGGACTGAGGATCCATTGGTTCAATTGCTTTAAGGACTCTTGTTCACGTCAACGAAATTACACGAAAGAATTTTCTGCAAAAAAGTAGTAAGCTGCTCTGACGGCACCTCGCGACGCGCCACTTGACTAAGTGCTGGATCACGCCTCCCCCATGGTTGCCCGTGATGAGTATCGGCAAGATCCTTCCTCTTCGCGATGATCTCAAAATTTCTGCACCGCCACTAATTTATGATTGCTAGTGATAGAACTTGCAGGTCATTTAATGGATCTCCCTACTGGAACGGCGTGCGGCTCAAACGTCACGCACTGCGACACCAGCGACCCGCTCCATCTCGCGCATCGAATCGTCGACTTGACGCTTCATTTTACGAGTATCTCATTGAACCTCGTGCTGCTGGTGCTAGTGGAAAAGCATTCCGGCGACAACGTTGGACCGTACAAGAACGTATTGCGGCTGACGTGCATTAGCGACCTCGTGACGAGCTTCTTCGCCATCGTAGCCCAAAAGGTATTCGACAGCATAAGGCATCTCTTCTCCGGATGTTCAAGTTTGTTTTGCCTGGCATATGAGTACCTATGCCGTTGCCTTAATCGTTACTAGAGTTCGGCGCCCGTACTAAGGTACGGGCCAAACCCGTACCGTACCCGCATTATACGGCACGGCAACACGGCACAGGAGGGTCCACCACGGCACGGCTACAGGGCACGGGAGGGGGCGCCACGGGTACGGGTACGGCATCGGGTCCCAGCGAGGATCTCTAGTCGTTACTTCTTTCCGTTCTTAATGCTAAGCTTCTTTCGCAATCTTTGTAGGTCATTCTGACGAACCACGCGGACATTGTGTTCATGTCGAACAGTTTCTTCTCGAGGGTCAACACTGAGCTGGATTTCTTCGGCGTGTTCTTGGCCAGTAGCTCTTGCTACATGAGCACGATCATTCTTCCAGTGCTGTACGTCTACCGCTATGTGTCACTCCACAGGTACGTGGATTTTATCTAACAACTTGTGATGAAAATCGTGCAGCTGCTGCAAAACGCAAGAAGCACCTCTAGAACAAGGCTTACCGGCAGCAAATGATTTGACCCTTTGATAGTCCTCGCCCCCATAGATTTGAAATCCGTTTTGCCCGTTCCTTAGCCTTATTCCTTCAACAAAACTAGCGCTGATAGACAAAAGGTCGACACCGATGAGGTTTGACAGAATTGCCAGAACGAAACGGAACTGAACGGGTCACTCAAGAACGGAACCGGGACGGAAATACCGTATTTCCTGAATTATAAGCGCCCCCAAAATTATAAGCCCCCCCCCAAAAATATAAGCCCAGGGTCCCGGACCCCATTGATAAATATAAGCCCATGGGCTTATATTTCAAGAAATACGGTAGTAGTGGCAGAGCGGAACGGATTAGAACGGCAGAAAGGATCATTGGACGGAAGAAAGTAAGAGGAAGGTTTCAGTGGCAAAACGGAAGGTGAACAGGAGATTCAGCATAATGTCCCCCCCTCATATGCAGCCTATGCCTGAATGTCCCTTGATGTGTCATTCGTCTGCAGTGTTGCGTTTTAAAGGTTCCAGATCCTCCGGGGTTCCAGGACTGCTACACCCTTGACTGTATCACTTTAAGCCCGAAAACTCGTCGCAGGGCAATGTCCGTCGCGCTTACTATCGCGTTATTCGTTATCGTTGCCGGCTGTTACGTCACCTACCATGCTCTCCGCCCAACGTCCGACATCTACGAAAAAGCGAGGAGCGTTCTCCTCGAAACTGGCTGGTCGTGCGCGGACCTAGAAGATGCACCGTTCTTGTACGGCGGAAATTTTGTACGTTTCAACCACGTCCACGGTAAACATGCACACATATCCTTTTTAGTTCGAGCCCCGAATCCAGCTGTACTTTTGCGTCCTAAGCTACACAGTATTACTCGGATACGTCGTCATTATTGCATCGGAAGTGATGGCATTCCGGCGTGCCCAATCCATCGGCGTCGCTTCGCATCCTAGTGAAGCGCCAATGCACAACGACTCCAGGCGGGCGCTAACTGCCCTCGCTATATGCACGCTCGTTTGCGTCGTGTGAGCTTTTTATTTGTGCAGTGCTGACGTAATATCAATATTGGGCGTCCGAAGTATTCGGACGTAATTCAGTAGCGGACGCAACAGACGTTCGGCTCAACACGTCGATGTCCGCCGTCGGCGGCACCATGAGCGGACTACAGTCGTAGCAGGGCTGGGGGGGGGGGATTTTTTTGGTGACCGGTAACGAGAACAGCACATCGGTACTTAGACCGGTAATCCAAGGAAATTCCAGTGCGTTCGGAGCCAAGCAGCTTGCTAACACCTACAACGACCCTCTATCGGTATAGTGCCACTAGACTGCAAAGTTGAGTAGGTAGCATAGAACGAGTTACTCAAGACGCACAAATCATTTATTTTTGTTTGGTTTTGGGCTAGTTTTGCCTAAAGTTTTCACTAATTTTACCAGGAAAAAATCGAAAAAGGCGAGATTGTTTCGATAACCGGTACCGGTACGCAACCTGCCCAGCCCTGCGACGTAGGCGTCGGCTCTATTGCAAACTGGCTCTGAAGAAAGCAAAACGCTGCGCCTACTGCTCTGTTCTGCCAATCGGACACCTCCCTTTTAATGCTCCTTCAATTATGGCTCACATCATAGGCTGGGCATCTTGATGAGACTACCACTTCAGTTATTGAATTTAGGTTGCCCATGGTCTACTTCATCGTCGTTTGTGCACTGCGCGCTAACGGAGGCATCCTCTCGAGCTTTGTTACCACGACAACGTCTTCGACAGCGTTGGTGAATCCACTCGTGGTCATCGCAACCGTTCGTCCATACCGACGAAAGGTGGCCGATTGGCTCAACACCATATTCGCCCGTAAGAAGGCCAATAACACGACGCTGGCGATTGCTTTCAACAAGCATAGCCGGAGGATCACTCTTTCGAACATAAAAGTGATCTTTCATCCTGTTGCTTAATCGCAATTTCAGCTTGTTGTGGACATCATTGTCAAATAAAATTCAAGAACAAATCGAATCGCCTTCCTTTGTTGGGAGTGTGGAACGAAGTAGCGACATTCCCTTCAACAGTGCTCCCCTTCGAACGAGTTTGCTAGTGGCAATTAGTGACTTTCACACGTGGCGGTGGACGGTCGCGTGCCTGGTGCAATCGTTGCCAGCAAGTAAGACCTTGCTCGTCGGGGGTATAGCTCAGTGGTAGAGCGCTCGCTTCGCATGTGAGAAGTCAGTTCGGTTACGCTTCGCCCGAGCGATTTTTAGCTCGGATTTGGCCCGCTTGCGAAGCGGTAAATATCGGCTATGCTTTGTACTCATGCAGTACATGCACTCATACATTAGTTCACCGATGATCCTTCATGCCCCACAACCAGCGCTTCGCACTTGGTGGGGTCTGCTTTGCACGTGAGCCTCGCATGACGAGGGCCTATTGGTTCAAACCCCCTTACCTCCAAACCTTTTTTACGCATCCGTCGCGAGCGCAGCAGTCAGCACGTTTATTTTTCTGCCAACTAATTGGAGGAGCTTCTCAGCAATAAGATTATCTCTTTCGCTGCTCACATATACTAGATATGCATGGCCCTCAGGGAACTCCTTTGTTGAAAACAGAAAGTCTCCACCCTTTTACGCACTACTGCAGGGAACCGAACTAAAGCCACAGTACAAAAGTTTAATGATGGCCTTCTTTGAAAGGACGGAAATGCCGAAAACGTGAGCGTAATTAAAGTCGTCTGGAGCATCTAGAATTGACATCGCATCATTAGCGAGCAAGCCAAGAAAGGATATCGTCGGGGCTTCCGTTAAACCAAACTCGGTCAGGTAGGCTCATTAACAGGCGTCGCGAGCAGCCCTTTTCCGGCGGTCATAACTTATTTAGGATTTGCGACTGAGCTTCCGACGAGGCATGGCATGGCATCCACAGTACCGATCGTTCGCGGTTTTCAACAACTTGTAATACCTATGGTTGACGGAACTAGTCCCGAACCAAAGTAGGCTTGCTCGGCTTCTAAAAATTTGCTTCGCGAGAGTTCGCTTAAACTTTCCGTTTAAAGAAAACAGTGAACACAACTATGCTGGAATTCCATCCGTGCAGAAGCCTGCTTTCGTCGTCCGTTTTCTTCATTTTTGTAGCGCAAAATATGTCAGTCTACGCGTGCACGACCGAGCAATCATTGCTGGCCACGCGGTTCACATCAACCCAAAGACCTTTGATAAAGCTGCGCTGAGAATGCCGCGAATACGACGACAACAACCCGAGCGCGCATCATTCTCTGTTTAACAGGAACGGGCTGCAGTCGCTCGCTCGCTCGCTTTCTTCCGCATGCAGCAGTTGGCATCGTCTGGAACGACCCATTGTCCATGCCGTCGCGTCCATGCTTCCGTCCTGGAGTCGCGTCTGCCTGCACACATGGCTTTCTTTATGCTAATTTTGTCTTTTTCAGACGCTATGCTTTCGTAAGTCGCTCATTTCAGTTGCTTTAACTAGCTAAATTCCTGAAAATTAATCCCTACGTTGACTTAGTTTTCGGAAGCTTTTTTAATGGATTCGTGCCTATTCACTTCGTGTGCACTCTGCGGTCCTCTATTATTCAAAAGCTATTCCGATGTTAAACATCCGACTCGCAAGATACCCAGCGGTAAACAAGACTTTATCCTCTTTGGGTATGCAATTGTCGAATGAGTGGCAAAAGAGCATGGCCAAAGAATGTGACGCCGTTAGTTCCCGGTCCGTCTTCATTGGTGTTTCTGCGAGTAGCTTGCGAGACATAGTGCTTTAGCGTGCCTCTTGTCGTCCGCCCTGTGTCTCCTATCGCATTGCTATCCCCCTGCACCGTTGCGATGTTCCGTCGTTTCGGACCAGGGTGATGCGAAAACATTCTGTTTTCCCAATCGCACTGGAGCGCAAAGCATCGCGATACAGGGACTCAGTGCAATTTTATGAGCGGTGTGGCAGCGAGTGGTGCGTGGTTCACGTGGCGCCGTGCGTACCACGGATGCTGGGTGGGACGAACGAGTGGCGAGACAAAGAGACTTTGTTGTCGCCCGGATGGGGAAGGGCACGTGGGAATGTGCGAACCTTCTCACTATAGAGCGAAAAACATCGACGAAATAGATGCAAATTAGGCCGTGAAACAAGGACCTTTTAAGGGAAAACACTGCATCGAAGAAAGTGACGGGAATATTCATGGAAACGTGTAGCGTTTTTTTTTCGAACTTACGAGGAGCTGCGAATCGGCCCTATTCTTGATTTAACCTTTGCGCCCTAACTAGCTCGTAAGTTTGGCTAAAGTGGGTTCGCTCAGATTTTACAAAAGAGTTGCCAACGAAATGCAAGACCCGGTCTAAAAGGCGCGGATAAACCAGGCAGCAACGATATCGCCCTGATGACTTAGACGGCTTTTTAGTAGGAGTCCAGTCCTCCTGGAATATTGCTTTGCAGTTCTTTTTGTTTTCCGGCAGAATCATATTACTTTTTAATTCCGAATTCGCAGACGCAGCCTATTTATAAGCCGAACACATTGTTGAAAGTTCTAGCATAGATTCTCAGCGCTATGGACCTTTTTGCTTTCTTACGCTTAATGTTTGTGACGAAAGATAGCATTCGTCGTCATAAACGTCGATTTCCATACGTTTCGTCAACCGTTGCGGCCTATTTTCGACCACCCATATCACTCAACGCTTCCGTCCCAGACAAGCCGCGACGGCTGCACCGAACGGGCCGTCCACACCCGTGCGTCCATGGCTGTCCCCGTCGGCGACGCATCGCAATGCTGTCCGCAGGCGCGCTTTGAATTGCTGCGCGCTTTGACCCATGAGCTGCCACTGCCGGGATGTAGCTAGGGGGGAGGCCGACAAGGCTCCCAGTCCCATCGTGGGCCCCGAAGGAAGTTGGGGGGGGGGGGTCAACCGGAGGTCCCCAATCCCGAACGTCGCTAGCTACGCCTTATATAACTGCATAAAAAGGCGGATTCGAATCGCCCAACATATTCATTTATTCGCTAATGTGGACACTCATTTTCGTCTAAACTTTTTGTACGAGACATGATGGGTGCGCACGTCTCAGCTAGCCATTTTGGAAGACGTCCCTAGGCGTATGCCTCTTCTATGTGCTCGCAATCTTGGCACATGTCCGTCGCTGATTTACTGCGAATGCGTCCCGTTCCGCATTCATAAAGTTATTAATGCCGTGAGTCATTCGATCGCCAGTGGGCCGATGCAGGCGGTGGATGCGAACCCTTATTTCCTATGGCGCTTCCCTCTTCTTCCCTTGTGCCGCTAGCGACAACCCAGTGCAGCGTGTCAGCTTTGTCGTCCGCTTTGTTTTCTCGATTGCGTTCCCGTCCCTCTCCCCTTGCTTGCGTCGGCCGCCGCTCGGGATGATGGCAATGCGAAAACATTTCTGTTTTCGCCAGCGCACCCAGGAACAAAAAGCGTCGCGATGCAGATACGGCGCTGCGATAGGATGGGAGCGGCGGCGGAGAGGATAGCGTCGCGCGGCGCAGAGGGTGTCGTGCGTACCACCGGTGCGGATGGAACGGCGGTCCATAAGACGCTTTGTTGTTGCTGCATGTTAGCTGAACTTTCGCAACGTATTCAACGTTCTCCACTTTCCTTCCCCGTGGTCTTCCCGTACCGACTATTTTCGACTCTTTGACTGCCCCAGACAAGCCTCACTGGCTGCAGCAAACCGAGTGGACGGCCTACCGGCATACGCGTATAACTAGCCCCGTCGGAAACGTGTCCTCGAAGTTGTCACGTCACCACGCTTTGAAAGCCCGCTATTCGTAACTTTAGACCCATGAGCTTTTCTATCAACGTATAAGAAGCCCTAGGGAACCGCCCGATGGGGATAATCATGCGCAGCGAGCGCATGCCTGAATATGTAGCAAAGCGGTAACAATGTGGGAGTTCCGCTATCAGTATACTCGTTTGTGAGTGTTTGTACGCTTCGAAGGAACACATTTATCAGCCATCCATCTTGGGGATATCCTTAGGTTTGTGCGCTTTTGCGTGATTGCAGTCCTTGGCCATGTGTACAATGCCTTGTCTCTAATAACCAAGTGTGTGCGGCTTCCTACACTCGCTTTTCATGCGCCGTACTAATGTCACTTCTATTGTCGGAGAACGTCAAATACAGGTTTGAAAAGTCGAGGAACAATGTGACCTCAGTTAGCCAGGTTGCTCGGTTAAGCTTTGCTTTACTTTTTGTTCTACTTTTTGTGCTTTTGGCTGAAATCATTTGCACGAAAAGGAGTTGCAATAAGGGGTATCAATGATACGGAAGGGTTTGCGCAACTCTGGGCAGGCGCCAAAAACATTGTCCCTAACCTGTTCAAGTATTCCTTTGCCGGGCGTACGGATAAGCAGTTTACCACGATTTGTTTTAACCCACCCTTAACCTCACATACAGAATCACGAGGGATCTTTTCAATTAGTTATAAGGCGGTGTTAAAGAACTTTATCGGAGAATCCCCTGCTAACTGACTAGGTGTGTCCAATGCGCCGTTTCCTTTTTGCTCGGACGGTAAGATTCCATCAGCGATCAGTGCTGCCGTTCTTCCCCCCACTATCATGTGCCACGTGGTTCGTGTGCACAACTGAGAGCTGGCGACCAGGATATCTGTCCCGGGATGGCACCATGCGCTCGCGTGGCTTGCTTGTTTCCCTTTGCCCTCCGTCCATCAACATCTCTCTTCGGTTGCGGCGCTTGTCCATGGAGTCCACGTTTGAACCGGTATTCCAGCATTTCCTTGCTTGCCGCAGGAAACCGCAAGGCTTGGCCATTTGGGCACATGACTTCCCCTAACAGGCGGGTGCCTCCCGCACAGATTGTTGGGAAACCAAAAGTTCTCCGCATCGCTTTCGATTTCCAAGAGACGGGCTTCACATCAGACCATGGTACAATGACTGCAGGAGCTTTCGGGAGGACGGCCCATCGGAATTTGTAAAGCATGGAACAAGGTCCATATGATTTGATGAGAAGTTGGTGAATCCACGCTTGCTGCTTGCGGGCTCGGTTGTTTTCCTCCTTTCGATGCAGGTTTCCACACCATCATACAGCGATTAGGGAAGTCGGCAGATCACGCGTGAAGGGATTTAAGGGTATAAGCCAAGCAGTTGCAGACTTATTATCTCTCTATACCGTGCTGCTGAGATGCGTTATTGGAAGCCAAGCTCGTCGTGCTTAGGTTGGCTTAGTTTCATATGGATGCCTTTTATGGAATCATGCCTGTCAATAAGTGTTTTAAGTGTTAAAATTTATCGCTCCCCAATGCCTAATTCAAAAATTTCCCTTTTTAAGCAGTCAACTCGAAAGGCACCGAATGGTAAAGAGAACTTTCCCGTTTGTGGGATGCAAGTGCCGCATCGAGTCATTCGGATTGTACGTGGGCGAAAAAGCGGGCCAACGGGTGTGAGATCGTTATTCCCATTCCTCGTCTTGCTGCTTCCGCCGTTAGCTAGCGAGACATTCACTTTAGCGCGTGATTGCCTCTGCTTAGCTTCCCCGATCGCTTTCTTGACCCTGCCTCTTGCCCGCGCCCGTCGGTCCCATCGGACGACGGCATTGCGAAAACATTCCTGTTTTCGCCATCACAGCTGGAGCAAAACGCGTCGCGCTGCCGATACGGCGCCGCGACATGATGGGAGCGGCAAGGTGGAGGGTGGCGGAAAGCGTGGAGAGCGGCGAGCTTGGTGCACGCGACGGAGTGCGTACGGCTGGTGCTGTCTGGAACGGACGAGTGGAGGGACAAAGACACTTTGTTCTCGATCCAGCGAGGAAGAGCAGGCGCGAATGTGGGAAAATTGTCGGTAAACTACTAAAAGCATCGCAGGAACTACTGCTAAACGTGCGACAAAGCGCGCCTTCTCTTTGACAAACAGTCAGTCGAGAAGAACAGTATAACTTTTGACGATACAGGAGATTCTCAGGCCTTTCGTGGGCCAATGACTTTTTCGCTTGCTCTCAAATGGAAAAAGGGGTTTCGGCCACCGTAAAAAGCCACAGACGACTGAGGTCGAAGGGGAGTACTTACTTACCTAGTTCCAAATTTCTGTCTTTTTGTTGTTGTTTTCGCCTTCTTCTGCCTGACTCCTTTTGTCCAGCTAGCAACTTTGTCAGAATCGTCACTTCATCTCCTTTAACTGCCCCCCCCCCCACTGACCATTTTCGAACACCGTCATCCCCTTCAGATAGCTGTGCTGAAATGCCCACGACTTTAGACCCATGAGTTCGTTTATCAACGCATGAAGATACGAGGAAAGTGTTCCATATACACAATTTTCCGTTGAAGACTTGCATGCTTGTATCATTTGGTGATTTTGTTGCTACAGGGACCTCCGGTTCAATGAGCGTTTTAGGAGGTGCTGGGTATGTACTTTTCAATAGCCATAGGGAGCGTCCACAACGTCCGTGACGGTCACAGGGGAAAGGTGGAGGAGCAACTCTGTGCAAGCGGGCCCGACGCCTGCCGGGATGGGGCCCGGGAATTATTAGCCTTCCTGACCTAGCCGGGCCCCGGGCCGGGCCTTGGGTAGGCCCGTTCCGGTCCATTTGGACCCGGTTGGGATGTAAGAAATTAACAAATTTCGGTTAAATTCTCACGTATTTCGCCGGTGTGGCAGCAAATCGCTATGGCTCAGACAACTTAATAAACCAGTTTAATCCTAAGTGGACAAAGACGCTCGGCCCGCTAACGTCGATGCCGTTATTTTTCCTTCCCTCTTCTTCCCGTGTCCCGCCAACGACACATTCGTTAGCGCGTGACCTTGCTGTCCGTAAGGACGAGAGCAGAACGAGTGGCGGCAAGTGATGCGTGCTGAAAGGGGTGCATTGCGTACGATCGGTGCTCGGTGGAACGGATAAACGGAGAGACAAAGACTCTTTGTTGTCACTTCGGCGAGGAAGAGCTAGTGCGAATGTGTGAATTTTCGCACTACACTACGAAAAGCATCGCGGGAATGACTGCAATCTATGCGATAAAGCGAGGCTCTGGTTTGAAATGCTGTCGAGAGGAGCAGTAGGATGTTCAGTCAGTTAGGAAATCCTCAGTTCGTTATTTATGTTGCGGAACTAGGAGATTTTTGAGGAGGAGTCCTGCTCTCATTTTATTCGGACTGGCATTTGCAGCGTGTTTCGCCGACGTTCATATGAACGTTCGTCTTTTCGTTCGGCTATCGCGACTGATTTTTTCGACCACCGTCTCTCTTCCTCCTAATTTTGTGCGCGTCAGACAAGCCCGCCGGCTGCAGCGTACCGACTGGGCTTCCCCGTCCCTTGGTGCATGATTGCCCCACTTTTGGGACGTGTCGCTATGTTGTCGGATAACCGTCGTTTTAAACACCCACTGCGCGCGCATTTGGACCCATGCACACATGCATTAGCGCATGAAAAGGCGAAGGGAAGCGCCTCACGTACATGATCTCTCTGCCGAAGAGGTGTATGCCTGCGGCATGAGAAGGTTTGGTCGCTACCGGGACACTCCGGTTTAACGAGCTTATTAGGTTGTACAGGGTATGTACCCTTCAGCAGCCATACCTAGTGATTCCCCGAGCATTAAGAATCTTCTGTGAACTTGCTGTTCTCGTGTGGGTCCTAGTACGATTCAGGGATGCGGGTCTCGGTCTCGGTCTCGAACACCGAGACTCGGGGGGTCCCGTCGCGGTCTCGCTCATGAGAATATCTGCTTGCATTGAGACTCTTTCGTGTTTCAATCGGTAGAAATTCAACGGATCTTTTAAAAATTTCCACAATGTTTACTTTATCAGTTCTAGATGTTTCTATGCAGCTTCATCTAAAAAATTTTCGAACTTTTTCGCGCTTAATGTAGCATTTTCGAAGCTTTTCTCGGTCTCGGTGTGGCTCTCGGTCTCGCTGGGTCTGGTCTCGGTCCCCGTCTCGGTGTCCAAACTTTAAGTCCGCATTCCTGGTACGATTTTGCTGACTAACTGCGAATGGGGATCCTGGCCTTCTTTCGCAGCTTAATGCTAGCGCCGGGCTGAGTCAATTGGATCACGTTTGGACGAAGACGGGCGACCCACGGTTGTTTCGTGTTCATGTTGTATCCCGTTTCCGTCCCTCTTCCCGCTCCTTCCCGTGTCTCGCCAGCGACGTGTTCGTTAGCGCGTCACCTTGCTGTCCGCTTTGTTTCGCCACTCGCATGACCCAGTCGTGTTTGGCTCTTGCTTGCACCGTTCGCACGATGGCAATGCGAAAACACTTTTGTTTTCGCCATCGCAGTCGAGGCAAAAAGCGTCGTGCTGCTGATACGGCGCTGCGACATGATGGAAGCGGCAGGCGGCGGACGGGTGCCGTGAATACCCCTGGTGCTGGCTGGAACGGGCGAACACCGGAGAAAGAAACTTTGTTGTTTCTCGGATGGGAAGTGCGCAATTCCACAATATTCATTAAAGCGAGGGCCTTAGAAAACGAACACAAAATCTGTTGAGAGGCATCGGAATGGAACGCTTGTCTCACATGGATTTCCGCCTACGAATTGCAACAGACGGCTTAGTTCCGAGGTGCAGTTAAAGTCGTGTTTTCCCTATTGAACTCTCAATTTCCTGAAGCTTTTGTCAAGACACCGGCTACAGAAATCCGTCCCCTTTACCGTCTCTTTCCCTACCGTGATCGAAATACATGCAATGTTCTTTTCCGAACGGCTTTTTCGCTAAAATCTCCTTAAGTGGCACAGCACGGCAAAAAGATGAACCACCATCCGTCCCGGTTTCGTTTCCACACTGAACTTCATTTGTCCCGCCCTACAAGACGGCACCAAAAAATGGGCCGGGAGTCGCCCAAACCGAATCTCTCGACAGCGTCCTTTGATGAAGATGGCAATTGTAGCAGTTACTGACGTATTTGCCGGTCACCAATCCCCTTTCCTTTCGTCTGACCGCACTGGCTATTCCGACCGGCGTCGTCTCTTCGCTATGTGCGCGTCTTCGACAAGCCGCGATAGCCGCAGCGAACGGAATGCGCGCTTTACAAGCGCTCGACTGACTCGCCCACGTCGGCAACGCGCAGCGATGTTGTCGATAGTAGTGCTTGGAACCGTCTTTAGCGCGCAGCTTTAGGCACACAACGCTTGTACGAGCGTATAAAAATGACCCACAGTTGAAATGATCTGTCGACGAGGTGCATGACAATGTAGCAAAGCTGCCAATGTAAGCGTTTTGCTACAAGCCCTCGATTTTTTCTTTGTGGTGTTTATTATTTGAAGCAAACATATTTCTGCTAGCCATACTGAATGATGTCGCTAGCTCTGTGTTCTTTTGAGCGCTTGCAATCGTTGCCCGTGTACTAATGCCCATTTCATTGTTAGCTAATGCTAAGAATTTCGAAAAATGCTCAGACCAGCAAAATATCCTGAAAAATTACCGTTTTTGTCCAACTTTCCAAGCAGTGAAATGGAAAACTTTCCGGGAAGATTTCGAGTGTTTATCGCGGACGAGACTAGGGCGGACCATTTGCCCGGGCCGAGGCCGAGCGATTGCATGCACACATTTCGTGGATAAAATGCTATTAAAACTCTTCGGACCCAAGAAAGCTTCACGGTCACGTTTGTCTCCAAAGCATTCTTTCTTATTCGTTCACACGGCATTCCCCAACTGCGATCGCTGCTGCCGGTCTTCCCTCCACCGTCACGTGCTCCTCGGCGAGAGCGCCGTGTGCGCCGCGTACCAGCCACGGGCTGGCACCACGCTCCCGCGTGGCTTGCTTTTGCCCTGCTCTCTCCGGCCGGTCAGCGTCACTCGCCGCTGCGCCAACTTGTTTACGAGGCTCGCTTGTTTGCGTCGGTCAGGCGCCCAACGTTTGCTAGCGTGCATACGCTCGCATCGCTAGTTTTTCTAGAGTTGCCTAGCCCTTTTCACAACCATTCGTATGACTCGCGTA
>JNEY01000156.1:47966-61379 GCA_020875895.1 Aphelenchus avenae | reverse complement strand
CTAAAGGCCCGTTCACAATTATCCGTCAACGTCATCCGGCATCCGTCACGTGACGTGTCCGTCAAGCAATCCGTCGACGTGTACGTCAATGCAATGCGTACGTCGTGGCTTCCGTCGCCGGATCCTAGGACCGTACGTCGTGACGGACGGAGGTGACGGATGGTGACGACGGATGAAATTCGAAGGGGAATTGCATCCGTCAGAAGCTTCCGTCACGTGCAAAATGCACTGCATCCGGCGAAAGCGTCCGTCAACATGGGCGAGCCATCCGTCGCCGAGTGTGCCGGATGACGTTGACGGAACCTGGTGTTCACAATTATCCGGCACGCACTCTTTTGCACTCTTTTGACGGGTGCCGGACGACCGTGCCGGAAGGAGGTGTTCACAATAACCCGGCAAACTGTCCGTGACGGATGACGGATGACTTTGACGGATAATTGTGTACGGGCCTTAACACAACACAACAATTACACGTACATTTACAGATTCAAGGTGTGAGATTTGCATAGCAAGTAACCATCCGCTACAAGGGCCCCACTCCCTCCCTGTAACCGTTACACATTTTCTGAACGCTCCAAGAGCCGGGCGGAACCGGCACTAATGCTGCGAACCGAACTTTAATTCCGTCCGAAATCGATTCTGGTGGAAAATCCGACCAGATTCAATTTCGGGCGCCGATGTCGAGTAAGATCGAATTCTGGCCGAAAGTTCGCCCGAAACTGAAGCGGGTGCATTCTCGGCGATATTTTCGAACCATGAATTTCGATCCGGGCACGGATGACGCATGATGGTGTTACTCAATCATTACCGAACCGCGCTTGGTGCGGCGCAGTTATGCTTGAGTGCCACGACTAAGTGGTTATCGCACGCTCCGAGCGGCATGCATGCTCCTCGTGGTATGCATGTTCCTACCGGTATCGCATACTCCTACCGGTATCGCATGCTCCTACCGGTATCGCATGCTCCTACCGGTATCGCATGCTCCTACCGGTATCGCATGCTCCTACCGGTATCGCATGCTCCTACCGGTATCGCACTCTCCTACCGGTACGACCTGCTCCTACCGGTACCGCAGGCTCATGGTTGGATTGCATGCATTTGACGATTCGGACGTCCTCAGACGAATTCGTCGGACGTCCTCTCACGAGTTCGGACGGCCAGTTTTCCGTTTGTTCGAAACTGGCCGTCCGAACTCGAATCTGTCGGCTGGCCTCTCCTCTTCCTTTAGGTTCGGCACTACGAACCTAAAGGCTTTGCGATGGCGGCGGACTTCACGTACGGCGTCGTGCTCGACGACAACCAGCCGATGCGGTCGACTTCGTGCCTTCGACGACGACGACTACGATGACGACTCCGATGCGGTCGACTTCGTGCGTTCGACGACGACGAGGACGATGACGACTCCGAAGCGGCCGGCTTCGCGCGTCCGACGACGACGACTTCGATGCCGACTCCGATGCGGTCGACTTCGTGCGCCCGACGACGACGACAACGACGACAACGCTGCCGGCCGATAAGTTTTCTTTTTATTCTATCAATAACCCGAGAAGCCCCAGTTCACCTCGACCCTTGCCATACTTGAACCTCTACCTCAACCTTTGGGTTGAAGGCGAAATTCTGGATGCAACCCGTAGAGCATGGTCCTTTTTTAAGTTGTAAATTCGGGGAGTCTTAAAAGGCCCGTGGTCCTTGGTCCGCTAAACACTAAAACTGAAAAACGTAAAACAGATTTCCAAATTTGTGTGTTTCGGTAGCCCCAGCGTACGAGGAAAGGTGCAGATTGTCTCTGCATCTTCTGCGAGTGCGACTCAGTGATGTGTGAACGCATAACTGCGTGGCTTAAAACCTAAGCCCGCTTTAACCTAAGCCTGCTGCACGCCTAAGCTCGCTGCACGCCAAAAGACACTTGTGTTTTGGCTTATAGACGCTTGCAGCTTTTGTTGAAGCATCAGCAAATTGCGGCTTCCGAATGCGTGCCGCTTGGTGTGAATGACTTTACATACGCATGCTTCTACATGCGGCACTGCTAAGTACGCTTGTCAGCGTGCACTGCAAGGCTTCCGCAAAATTTAACTAGACGCATGGGACCGTTCCAAACATTACTTGCAGTTATGACGTGCTTACTACTTCTCGAAGCTCTCTCCGTTCATGTATCATGCAAATGCAAAAATTCAGGCACGTGGTGTAACGTTAGCTTAGAGTGATCAACGTAAGAGGTATCATGCTATCATACTAGCCTACTTAAGACGTTTTCATATTGCTGACTTGCCATTTGTGCTGTCTGCTAGTGCTTACTTAGACCGTATTCTACGTAAGACATACAATTCCGCAAAATGAGCGTATGTGAGAAAGTGCAGAGTGCCGGAAGGTCCTAACCGAATGCACCTTGCGATGCGTGAACGCATGACTGTGACTTTGCCAAAGCCTAACGCACGCTGCAGGTTGGCTGTATTTTCGCTTAGGTGTCCTGGGTGCTACGATGTCACATTTGGCATGCGAGTGTCAAGTAACCGGTTCACGTGGTGCATGCCGAGGTCAGGCACTTTACATAGTTTGCCTAGTAAGCTTCTACTTGGCAGTAAGACATGCATTTGCCAAGAAAAGTGTCAGGCGAAACGCTTGAGAACCAACTGGACCAAGCCGCTTGGCGCTCCGCAAATTCACTTGTCAGCATGACATTTGGCAAAGAGCACGTGCGAAATGCATGCGTCTAGATGTGCTACTGCTGAATACGCATGAATGCGTGCGACGCTTGGCATGCTACGCGCATTTCAGAAACTTTCGTTGTACCCGAGTCGTGACTTTCTAAGTCCGCTCCATAGTAGCAATGTCTCTTCCAAACAAGAAACTTTGGCTTTTATGCCATGTGTAACGTCGGCGCATCAGCTCAGAGCGATTTGGCATAGGTAATTGTCACCTGTGGGTATTAGCTATCATGCCAATGCGATTGTACTCATAACGCTTGCTTGGCGGATAGCATTTACCATGACTGAGACCAAGTGAGAGACACGATTCACTTCAATACGCATGCGTCATGAATGGTGGGAGGCAAGGCAGTGTACTTAACAGAGGAGGAATCGGCAATAACTAGCATTGCTTACCGAGACCAAGGACGAAATCAAGAAACATCGAGAGAGTAATGAGCGACGAAGTGTGGCGATGGATGCGGAGAAACTCAGGCCATGGCTACTTTCTACCTGCTTTGAAAATACCTACGCAAAATGGGGTTCGCCGATCAAGGAAAATAGGGATTTTTTGGCACAAAGGCCCTTTAAATGTTACGGGATTTTAAGTAAATTATTTCTAATCGGATTATTTCCATACTGTCAGCTTCGGTACACCTCCCGGGTTTACTCAGCCAACCGACTCGACCTTAAGAAGGTGAGCACCGGACTGAGTAGGTATGACCCTTTTGGCGTGCCTAAGCTAAGCAAAATTTCGCAAGTCTAGTCTAGTTGCGCATTGCGAAACTCTGACGCTTCCAGGGTCCACTCGGCCAACTGACTCGACCTTAAGCAGGTGAGTACCGGACCGAGTTGAGCCGACCCTTTTGGCATTTTTGGAGTTCATTAGTTGGACGCATCCAGTATGCAGGCCCCACAGGACCAGGCGGGCAATTTAGGTTCTGGGTGTCGGCTCTAGTGGTCAGGAAGAGTCAGTAAAGTCCTTAGCAAGGAAAATTATAGTTTATAAGGTCATACTGTTAAGGTTAAGGGGCCAAAAATGAAATTTTTGACTTTACACTGGCCTTAATTTTATGAAAAAGAGGAAATACCGCTCCGCTAACTTTGAATATAACTGCTTTAATAGTGGTTTTTGAGGATGTTAATTATGTGGTGTTTCGGTTTAAATAATTCCTTAGCCTTCCTCGTTTCGGCACATCTTCGAGGCATTACAACAAACAAAACCAGATAGAACTAAATCACAGCTCACATCGCTTAAGACACCGGCAAGTCCCTAAACCCTAGTCTGCCTTAGCGGAGGCTTCCTCGTCCTGCTTCGCTCGCTTCGGGCCACAGTTGAGCGCGTTGAGGAGAGCCGCTGGCACCCCGCACTCGATCTGGATTTCCTCCAACTTCTCGACCAATGCACTGGCGGCTGCAAGGGAGCTATCAGATTTTGCCGCTAGTACAAGTACTATACATCTACTGCCGTCCCTTAGATCGTTTAGAGACCCCGCTGGTACTACAACCGGCCTGTACCCCCTCCTGCCTGTAAGCGGGGCTAGGAATATTTTGTTATTTTTTGTGCAAAGTTAATTAAATTATTCGTCCCATTCCACAGGGCACAAATATTTAAAAATTTTTTTAAAAATATTTGCTACTTGATTTTTTATGGAGAATGACAGGAGCCAGCACTTTTAGGCGAAGCTCGATAATTCCCCTAATTACCATCGGTGCTTTTTTTCTGGCCGGGCTCCCAGATGAAATTGGCCGTGCGGGGGGGGGGGGCAAAAAATCGGCCTCTGGGAGGGTAGCAGGGGGGCATTTTTTCGGCGCCCGCTGAAGGCCTTTTCCGCCCTTTTGGTACTTTTATGTAATGCCCATTTTGGCCCGCTGCAGGCGATACCAGCGAAATTTTGGCGACAATTGGGAACATTTTGGGTACCCAATTATGGAAGACCTTAAAATGCTAGTGCTGTGAAAATTTTTTACACATCGTCTCGCTCTTTCTATCCGTTAAGAATCTTATTTTTTCGCTGTGTCATCGATTATGGCCTTAGTTTATAGATCCATCTGTCCTTGATAGTCTTCCGGGAATATAGGGAGGGTGTTTCTGCTAATCGTTTAGACGGAAAGAAGCATTGCCTTAGACCCATCCAATTATTATCACCAGGGAAGAGCTTCTAGGGCAGAGGCCGTTCGTAGCGTAACTAGTGTAGCGGCACTCTTAACCTGCAGTACATTCTGGTATTTTTGTAGGAACCTCTGAAGCGCTTGTACAGGCCCCTTGAACAGAACAAGCTCGTCCAACAAACCTGTGTCGCGGAAGTTGGGGTCATTAGTCCGGTTGAGGCGGTACTGATGCCAGAAATTCAGGTAGTCCTGCGGGCCGAAATTCGCCGAGTTGGGCACTAAAAGGATTAGCCTAGGATTGGTCCTTGCCGTAAGGCTCTCACTGCTTGAAGCAATTTACACGTCAATGTTTCACTTTAAACTGTGGTTTCCAGCTTTAAACCCCGCTAATTTATTTTTTTAATGTGAGAGCCGTCTTTTTTCGGTTGTTCGGATCTATGCGTCACTTGCGCCCTTGCTCGTAAACCATTCTTTAGGACTATCAAGAATGCGGGAACGTCCCAGGTAGATGGACGCACCATTGTGTGACAGCTTTTTGATAGTCGCAGCTTTTTTGCAAGACACTTTGCGTCTTTTTTTGGCAAGGTACACGAGAACGACCATCTGTAACGTATGTGCTGAATATTTTCCTGACGACACAGCATCATTATTGTTTTGCATGTAACGCCAAACCATGCAACTCAGGTCGCTTGTCTTGCAGTTAGATGCATTTGCTTCCCTACGCCCATATGAGCGGGGACTCCTACTCGCTGCATCTTAGCCGCTGACCAGAAGTCGGCAAGTAACTGCGATCGCCTCTGTTGTCCACCGTTGGCTAAAGCTATGTTCGTTGTCCTTCACCGGGCTGCGGCGGGAGTCTCCTCCACTGGATCGAGCTTTGGGTGGGGAGCGGTGAGTGAGTTAGGGTCATGCTGTTTTCACGGACCGGTAGCACCACGGTTTCCGGATGTAGGTGGTCGTAGTGCTCAGCGCTTGGCAGTCAATGGCGGTTCTTTGGGCTGCATTCTGGATAATGTGGAGCGTTTGAAATTTGTGTTGGAGAGCAGTTCTGTTGAGACCGGTTCCGCGTAGTCGAATATTGGCGGACCAACAGTCTTGTACGTCGTCAAAAGCGACTTTTTTCTGTTGTCCTCCCGAGGTTCCTGCTTGTGCTCGGAGGATTAGTTTCGACGGCTGGTCTTTGCAGCGACCGCAACAGCAACCCAAGGTGAACATCGTGTCGAGTCACGCCGAGGATCTACGGTCGTGTGCTGAGCGGCAGTAGAACGTTAATGACGCGAACCTTCGGGTGGAACTCGGCCTCATGTGTAGAAGGGTCCGGAGATTTCCCCTTGCTCTTGATGACGCAGGCTTTTAACGACGCCAGAAACGCATTCTTCTTCTGGGTCCACGCCTGCTAGTTGGCATAACGGCATCGGATGGTGATGTCGCCTGCGTAGCTGACTGTCTTTGCCCCAGGTTGAGGTGCCGGTAGCTCGCTGAGATATGCATTGAAGGGCGCCGGCGAGTCAATCCAACCTTGGTGTACGCCCGTGCGCACGATTTCGGCCGACGATGTGGCGCTCCTGAACTTAGCTCGACTTTGGCCTCCGCGGCCGTATTATTAGGGCCTACTGACTGTGGAGCGAGAGGGCGTTGACCAATAGACGGAGTCTATAAGCTGGCTATGGTCGACTTTATCGAAGGCTTTAGAGTGGTCCAGCGAGACGAGGCCGGTCTCTTCCGCTGGCTTCTTCCGATCCAAGCCGGTTGCTGGTGAAGCGGTTTCTGGGCTTACCGTCGAGGACCGTTGTAGCGCGCCAGGGGCGGTTCGCGTCCTTCCGCAAGTGCACTGACTTCGAGAGCGTCGGCGATTACGTTTTCTCTCGGAGACGATAGTGTCCGTGATCTGTACTGTGTGCTCGGCGATTCTAGGCGACTGCGGTGTGGTCGCCCGAAGTGCATCTTGTTGCTGCGTCAGGGATTGGACTCGGCATTTAGGTGGGACATGATGAGCTTGCGGCGCTCAACCGGAACGCTCTGCTTGGAGGCCGCCTTTATCGCTTTGAGAAAAGTCTTCTCGGCCGTAGCGATGGCAGCTGCTCGGCCTGGTGCCACGAGTTGTTCGAAAATTCGCTCCAAGCTGCTGGTGATATCAAGCCTGTCGACTTTGCTAGTGTTGACGTGTATGGCCCGAGGCTTGAAGAAGCATTCCACGAACGACGATCCACTATAATATTTGGCAGATGGTACGAGCCTGACGCGACAAGGGTCTACAATTCGGCCAAAGTCAGTAGCGAGCTTGATCGCAGCCACACATCCGTCGAGGTTGTCTCGCCGGATGGTCGCGTTTCGTTGTGGACTGCTTAGTTCGAATGGAGCAACTAACCAGAAAGCGCGGTTTCAATGGCACCCGCTTTTGCGGAGTGCCACTACGTGACGTGCGGGCAGATGCTGCCGTGCACAAGGTGTCTCTCGTGTTTCCCACGTGAACCGTTACCCGCTAGAGGTAGGCGCCATCCGGCACTGCAACGCGCTCTGCGAAGACGATGCTGTGGTTCACGAGGATGGCTAATCTCCTTTTTTGTCGTTCTGAACGAGCACTTAGTGCTGCTGGGCGTCGGGACGTCCGGTTCACCGAAGGAGATTGATCACGTCTTTCGGGCGATTCCGTAGTAGTCGAGGTGGTCAATGGCGCTTCCAGTATTGCTCGACCTTCCGCTTGATCAACGCCCTTGCGAAGTTAAAATCGATGGCAGTGCCGTCTTGGCCGTGCTTAAGCGCCTTCTCTGGCTTCCTGGTTAGTCGTATCGTTCCCGTATAGTTTACAGCGTCCACGGATCCACTGGACTGTGAGGTGGCATCCGTCTGCTGGGAAAAGTTTTTCTATGAGTTGCCGCACGTGCTTGCTTGCGGCGTCCTGCTTGCGCTGCTGGGCGGAGAGTAGCGCTCTAACGAGGGACGGAGAGTCGGTGCAGATCCGAACTTCGTGCTCCGTCAAAACTATGCTTCTTAGTGACTGCGAGAACCACATGAGAGCTGCCTCAAAGGCGAATAATCAGCTGCATGAGCTTTCACACAGGGTGCTGTTGGGCGGCGGTTTCCGCGGTGCTGACGATGTTAAGGCCTCTAGCTTCTCTCGCGGGTAGGAAATTGATCACGTCTTTTGGGCGCTTCCATAGCGCACTTAAGGTGACATCACATCCAAATGTCTGGTACCGCTCCACTTCTGTAGCCGGGCAACGAAGTAGGCAATGTTCTGTCGTTTCTCGCTCCCTACGGTAGAACTTACGCGTGTCGTTTTCTGCGGCTTGGATGAAATGGAGATACTTCCGCAAGATCGGGCAGTGACCACCGCAACGAAGCTGGCTCAGCATGCGTTCAATTGACGCCGTACGATGTGACTGCCAATGTACGAAGTTCTACGCCTTTGCTCCATGTACGGGTGGTCGATGGCGCTTCCAGTACTGTGTTCGACCTTCCGTTCGATGGCAATGTCGTTTTGGCCGTCCGCTTAAGCGACTTCTCTGGTTGCGTGGTCAGTCGCCTCTTTCCCGTAGAGTCCACAGTGTCCATGAATCCACAGGACTGTGAGATGGCATCCGTCTACTTGGAAAACTGGTTGGGTGAGCTGCCACACGTGCTTGCTTCCAGCATCCTTCTTGCGCTGCTGGCCGGAGAGTAGCGCTCCGACTAGGGGCCGAGAGTCGACGGAGATCCGAACTTCGTGCTCCGTCAGCACTATGCTTCTTAGCGACTGCGAGAACCACATGAGCGCTGCCTCAAAGGCGACGAGCTTGGCTTTAGAGCTTGAGCACACAGTGCCCGCTTGCGTCTGCTTCCGGTGAATATTTACGCAGTTCGGACGGTACTTGTAATTGACGACGAAGCCTGCGCAACCGTTTGTGAGGCCTCCATCTACAGACTAGCCCGTCCAGATGAGTGCATCATTGTCAGGAAAATTTGCAAGCGCGACTTCCGCGGCTCTCTTCTTCAGTGACTGGTTGTCTGTTCGTTTAATTAGCTGCCTGAGCTCTACAGCAGGGCGCTCTTGGGCAGCGGCGTATATGGCGCGGCCTGCCTCACTGGGAAGATTGGTACGGCCTCAATCTTCTCTCACGGGTACCGGTCTAGCTCGCTTTCACAGGGTGTCCTTTTGCAAGTTCTGTAAACGACGGCTGCTGCCAAATTCGTTGCCGCTGCTGTGACTATTCCGCGCGTTGTCGGCCTAGAGGCGTACCGCTTTTTCATATGCGATGCAGCAAAGGAGATCTCACCCGTGTTTGGTCGGAAGTATGTGATCTGCGTTTGGGCGCATCTCCGACGGTCTCGTCGTGTGCAACCGGTTATGATGCGCGCAGCTTGCTTTTTGGTGTGTCTCGGCATGGTTGATTGTGGTATTCGCTGCGGCTGGAATTCATGCAGCCCCGCCGTAGTCGGCAACTGGCCGGAGGTACGCCGCGTAGAGGTTCTGCATGATATTCTTGCGACATTCCCAAGTAGCTCCTCTGAGTACTCACAGCATACCGAGGCGCTTCTCCATCTTTGCTGGGACTTTCTTAGCATGTGCGTTGAACGACAGCGTTCGGCCCAAGCCCGAGCCCAAGGAATGTGGGCTTGGCGTCGTATGGAACCTCTTGACCGTTATATCTGAGTTTCGGTCTATATCGAGCTTTACGTGGGTCCGTCGTGAAGACGATGCTGTACGTCTTGTCAACGCGGGCCTCCATCTTCCACCACCTTGGCCAGTGCATAAGACGATTAAGGGCTGTCTGCGTTGCTTCCCTGGCCGTGTCGAGTCGCTCGTGTTGCGACCAGAGACCAAGGGCGTCTGCATATAGGATGGCCTGGAACTCCTGTGGCATGATTGGTAGGATGACTTCGATGAAGATGAGAACCGGCGACTGAACTGAGCCTCGCGGCGTACCACACTCGAGTGTGCACGACCGTATCTTCGCATCATCTCTCTGCACTCTTGCGCGTCGGTCGCTGAAAATGGCCCGGATACATTGCGTGAGGCACTATCCTCTCCTTAGTCGTAAATTTTAATGCAGGCCCGTTCGCCAGACGCGGTCGAAGGCTTTCGAAAATTCTGCCAGCGTCATGTCCGTCCGCTTCGGAGGTTGCTTCGCGTTGGAGCCATCGGTGATTGACTCCACATCTCGTAGCAATTGGTCTTCGGTGGAGCGCATCTTGTGAAATCCTGCTTTTGTTGCGCACAGTTTTCTTGATCATCCGCTCGATTGACTTCGGGATGCAGCTAGCCAGACTGGTTGGTCGATACGGGTGGGCTCTGTTGGAGTCCTTCCCAACCTTTGGGATCGGAATGATCATGGCGTTGGTCCACGATGCAGGGCATCATTTTATCTTCTCCGGGCGCCTTCTTCAGGTTTTACTCCTTTATGGATGCTTCAAGTTCCCGACGGCTGAAGTCTCGGCAGTGGCCGCATCTGCATTGACTTTTGGGCCGTCCGACAACGGTGTTATGGAATCTGTCGTCGTCTTTGTTGTAGTGCAATCGGCGTACGGAGGCAGCATATTTTTGATAAAGGCATTCACCTTAGCCATAAGCGACGTCGCGAGCCGTCGTTCCTGCTGATGGCTGCACTCGGGCTAGGCTTGCCAGCTCTACTGTCGAGCGATTTGATGATACGCCACGTGCGAATGTCGTCTATCTAGGCGTTGGATGCGCATTCTTTCCGGCTTTACTGCTTGTCTTTCGCTACCTCTTTGCGCGCACTAACTGCTGCTTCGTCATACCCCTCTTTGTGTGCCATGGGCTCTGGCGATGCTACGCGCTCGGCATGAGGCTTCGACTTTCGCTGAAAAGAACGGATTGTGACGGCGTCTGTTGCCTTTTGGGATGCGCCGCTCGGTTACAATGATGACTGCATCTGCGAAATCGTTGTTCGCCTTGGCCAGTTGGTCGTCGGCGCGCGTCCAGTTCTCCCGGTTTATGGGTTACCAGCTGTCTGACCTTTGGTCAGCTCGCTTTCTTCATGTTCCAGAAAGTGCGTATTCTTTCGGCAGTCGGCCGCGGAGGCGTACTTTGACGAAGATGAGCAGATGGTTTGAACTGAGCTCCATTACTGTCTGCACCCGGTGTGCGGATGCGACGTGGTATAGCGTTACGTCCTGTGTCGTACTACTTTTGTCGTGCGGATTGATGCGCGTGGCCTCCCTCGTATTTGCAGCCATGATGTCCGCGCCCAGCATCCAGTAAGCATCGGTTCATCCGATGCTTTCCTCGTTGGCTCCGCTCAGGTCCCACTGTGATGCGTGACCATTGACATCGCCGCATATGAATGTCGAGCGGGTTCTCGGCAATGCTGCCGATCAAAGCGCTGCTGCCTGTTGTCGTCTGCACAGCGTCGCACCGGGTGCGTAAATGTAGACGGTATCTAGATGCTGCTTCTTTAGACAGATGACGGTGTGCAGCGCGTCGGTCGTGTCGTAGTTGGCTCTCTGGGCTTACGAGCTTCTTGGTATAGGAGGCTTCCTCGCACCAATGTTATATCCGCCACCCCGCCTCGCGCTGCGCGATCCGCGACTTGCTCAGGCGGAAATCATGTCTAAAACCTCGTAGATCGCGCTCGGCGTACCCTCGCCCTTCAAGACAGACGCAGGAAATGCCGACCAGCAGCCGCAGGACTTCGTTTGCCAGCACCACGAGGCGTCCTTGCTCAATAACTTCTACTTCATAGAAAAGACTCGGCATATCGTCAAGATGGCAGCAAAAATGCGTGCTGTCGTCTAGAGATGCGCCGTCCACCGTGCTCCACTAGCCGTGGAAACACAGTGCATTCAGCCATGCCTCTCTGACGAGTACGGATAGCGTTGTAGCTACAAGCCCAGTGCGACCCTGCTCGGTCCTTGCACCATCCCAGAGCAGCCAAAGTGACATCTCGAAGCGGTACTGTAGACGGACTGGGAGCAGGCGGATTGTGTGTGTGTGTGGAGTCGTGATTGATGTGTTGGACTTGGATTGAGCATCGACTTGCGCAATAGCGTGCGGTGTCTGGTGCGCGGGACGCGTTTACCAGACGCAGATTGTTTTGCTCCACTGCTTGTTACAGTTTCTTGCGCATACCCATTGTCCCTCCCGTCGGCAGACACCATCGCCGGTGCTTCTTCAACGGCACCGAGTTAGCGCTGACTCCAATGGCGAAGGATCGAAATACAAAACTTGTAAACAAGTCGCGTTTGCGTCGCTATTTCTATGATGCGTGAGTGTTGCGTCGAGTTTATCCATTGTATGTGTTTAACTTCTCTCGGAGTGTCGGTAACTGCTTGGTGGAGCGGCAGCAAGCCGCAGGACGCCAAGTACGATGTCTTGGCGTCGCTTACGTCTTGTGCGATTAACAGCTAGTCGTAGGCACTGCATGCGGTCTCGTATCCAAGATTCGAGCTTAGGGCAGGTTCTTTGTGTATGATGCGCAAGTGTGCTGCTCAGTTCCGAGCCAGTTTGTATTGTATCAAAAATACGTCGTTTTGCATTTGTCACTTGTCGCTGAAGCCTGACACATACCATGGTAGCGTACAATCTTGCAGATGCCCTTGTCCGCATGCAGGGGCAATGTGGACATCGTCTTCGTTTCGAGAAGGCGCAGACGCTGGCAGAAGTCCTTCTTGTGATCCCTGGGAGGCGGCGTGTAGCACTTATCCCTCACTTTCGACTCGTGCACGGACTCGTGGCACATGGTCTTGCGAAGACCTCGCTGAGCGACGGGATCGGGGCTGCCTAGGGCCGGGTTAACCGACATGAATGTGACTCTAAATTCGTCAATCATTTCTTTGCCTATCGAGTCACTGTCCTCTAGCCAGCGCAGTCTCCGCCTAATTTAGTCGTCCTAATTCCTAAAACCAAGCGCGGATTTTTGTGAATAAAAATCCTTCCATCGGTAACTCTAACGGATATGCTCATTATTTTTTAGACAGACTTTGGATGCGCCAGCATGAAGTTTGGTCTGCCTCTTAATCCGATTGCTATTAGGCAGCTTTTTTGCAGGTAGAAATGCGGACTAGCTTGCGAACTCAACTTGCGTTTGGGCAGCCGCTGATGTGTCGACAAGAAAAACATGATGTCTGACCAATTTTGCAATATATCAAAACGCCTAAAATATGCCGATCCCAGCCTTTTACAAATTACCAGCTCAGCAACGTATTACATCGCTCTTCGGGACTTTAAGCTGCACCATTCAGGACTTCAAGCAGTAGTCCTCAGGACTTCAATCAACAGTCCTCAGGACTTCGAGCAGCTGGCCTCGAAACTTCAAGCAGCAGGCCTCGGAACTTCAAGCAGCAGCCCTCAAGGCATTAAGCATCGCTCCTCAGGACTTCAAGCATCGCTCTTCAGGAGCTCAAGCAGCAGTCCTCAGAACTTCAAGCAGCAGTCATCAGGACTTCAAGCTGCAGTCCTCAGAAATTTCAGCATCGCTCCTCAGGACTTCAAGCAGCACTCTTCAGGACTTCAAGCAGCAGTCCTCAGAACTTCAAGCAGAAGGCCACGGAGCTTCAGGCAGCGGCCTCGGAACTCAAAGCAGAAGTCCTCAAAACTTCAAGCAGCACTGCTCAGGACTTCAAGCAGAAGGCCTCGGAACTTCAAGCAGCAGGCCTCGGAACTTCAAGCAGAAGCCCT